>VDFB02086081.1:71146284-71218278 GCA_007258455.2 Sequoia sempervirens | reverse complement strand
AACCTTAGGTTGTCAATGCACATTTTAAACACAATTCTATACACTTGCCAAATGCATTTTTAAACCACATCTCTTTGAGGCATTTTGTTATTTAAAAATTGACTTACCTTGTGTATGCTTCCACATTTTGTATACAAATATATATGACATAGGTTTTAAGGAAGTAAAATAAAACATCATTTCAATCCTTATTTTGATGCGATACCAATTTCTTCATATCGAGGTATTTTGTCGTAAATAGCTATACCTCAAAGATCGTCTTTGTCTATGCTTAAATACCAAATTTTCCATACATGTCTCTCTAAAAATTGGAATATACTCCTCCCACATTGATAGATCTTAGAAACTATTTTGGTTTTCATTTCTATTTCTAAATTTACCTCATCACTAAACCTACCTCATCACTTTTAGTTGTGATATATTTTAAATGTTTCCTTGATTAGTCTACCTACAATGGATTCTAACCCTTCTCTCCACTGTTACAAGACTCTTTATTCAAGGCTACATTAGCAACATGGGGAAAGGTGCAGCCTATCTTGCAATCAAAACCAAAACCTAAAAACCCTCTTTTTAAGCCAAATAACTTGGGGCTTATTGGAAAACACACTTCCCAACCTTATCACAACATGACACCACCTCAAATGGGTCTAAAATGGCCTACACAAACTCAATTCAACAAGAAACGATATTTCCCTAACACAATACTCACTTTAGCATGTCAAAACCTCTCAAATTCACATGGAAAACACCAAATTTCACTACAAGGGTTCATGCCCAACTCAACTCTTGACCTCCCCTATACTTACTCAACACTCCCACACCTTTTTAGTGATGCTTCAGACCCATTCCTTGAGTTACAGTGGCCACAGTGAGAGGAATGGGTCAATACACCATTTTAAATGACTTTCAAACCTTAACACTATGTTTAGGGTGGAGCGCACTAGCTTTCTAATGCGGTAGGGTTGAGAAGATAGGGGTGGTGTATGCCTCATAGAAATGGCATCTCATAGGGATATATAGCTTTCCAATGCTCCACTAGCTTGCAATGCGGTAGGGTTGAGAAGGTAGGGGCAGCGTATGCCACTAGCTTGCAATGGAGTATACCTCATAGAAATGGAGTCTCATAGTGATGTATCACCGTGAGACTCCATTTCTACATCACCATGAGACTCCATTTCTACAAGGCATATGCTGCCCCTACCTTCTCAACCCTACCGCATTGCAAGCTGGTGGAGCGAGCTAGCTTTCCAATGCTCCACTAGCTTGCCAATGCGGTAGGGTTGAGAAGTTAGGGGCAGTGTATGCCTCATAGAAATGGAGTCTCACGGTGATATACTATGAGGCATATGTTGCCCCTGCCTTCTCAACCCTACTACATTGCAAGCTAGTGGAGCATTGGCAAGCTAGCTCACTCCACTAGCTTGCCAATACGGTAGGGTTGAGAAGGTAGGGGCAATGTATGCCTCATAGAAATGGGGTCTCACGGTGATTTCTGTGAGACATATTTTTCCCCTACCTTCTCAACCCTACTGCATTGACAAGCTAGTGAGTGAGATAGCTTGCCAAGGAATTTGAATTCACATGCCTTGTCCATGCTTCCATTTTGAGCCTATCTTATAATCATGGCATGCCCCTACACCACCTTTTTCTATGCTAGAAATACTCTTGTACATGATGATTGTAAGTATTTTTTATGAAGCCTTGAATGACATATATTTCATTTCTTTGAATGGATACATTTTTTAGGAGCTAATATCCGTCTCATTACCATGTTATAGGTAAAATTATCCGCCCTACTAAAGAAACAAACAAGGAAAAAACTAATAGACAAAGAGTATAAAACCTTCAAAGCAAAGGAGAGAGAACGGGTGGTGACATATTGTGAAAAGAATAAATTGGATATGATTGACGAAAACAAGCCAATTGAAGAGGAACCTCAACCATCAAAAAGAGAATAGGCATTGGTAGCACAAAGGGCACGAATGCAAAAGAGTCATGGTAGGACAAATTCAGATACCATAATTGGAGACACTCCATCTACCACAAGTGAATATGAAAGGACACCACACCATCTACCACAAGTGAATATGGAGGGACACCATCTACTACAAGTTAATATGGTTAGACACCATCCACCACATCTCAAGTTGAGAGTACATCATCACTCGGATTTAATGAAGAAGGTATGCCATCATACCCATGTGAACCTCAAGGTATGTCTTCTACTCCACCCTCGGTCGAAGGTATGCAATCTATCCCACCTCAATTAAATATTGATTAAATTCCTAATGTTGATATGTATGTACCTAGGAGAACACCACCTAGAATTTTGCATAGAAAGCCAAAGTATTTGATTAATATTGATGAGGATATTTTGAAGCACATGGAAGGTAAGATTTCAACACGCTCTTATAGAAGATATGTTGATAAGATTTGGAATTTCTTCTTTGAAAGGCTAAATGAGACAGCAAGATGTCAACTATTTGTTGAAATGATGTGGGGTATAAAGTATAGAAACATCATGAAGACTCTTGAGTTGAGAACATCGAATGCATCAAGTGAAAACACTATTGTGAAGAATCTAATGGATGCTTATGAGAGTGTGGGTAAGACCTCATGCTCAAAGGATAGTAATGTCACCCGACGTGTCATTACATTGACTTTGGTAAGTATCCAAACAAAGAGAGCTTGTCTCATTAGAAAGACGAGTGAACAAATGAGAATTAGTAGAAAAACTTTATCAAAATTCATTCAAAGGTGGCAAAGAATTGAGGGCACCGATTCAAATGAATTATGGGCATTCTCAGGGAGACTTCCACAAAAAGATAAAAAAATTGTTGAAGCATTGAGAACACTAATTGAAGAGTATTGGAGGAATAACACAAGGCCATCTTCAAATAAAAAGGATGCAGTAAGAAGGAGAATTGGTAGTCGGAACCGTGATCCACATCCAAAGAATTTTTTGGATATGACTCAAACCCAATTTTTTCATAAATTTCAAAAGGATTATCCTCAAATTAGTATTTGTCAAAGATTTTTTGAAATGCTTAAAACTTTTTATTTCAAGATAAATCACACATGCACTACTTGTTGTTGTAGATTGCATATTGAATTCTCTAACCATTATGATGTTTATCGTTCTATATGTTTGGATTTGCATACTAACAATGTTTTGTAGGATTGTGGCATAGAAGCCCCACCAAAATCTTCAAGAGAGTTCTTATCAAAAATTTATGTGAAATAAAGGATGGCCAAATATTCTATAGAACAACATGCTTGGATGGTTCATGTCAACGTTGTTGTGGCTTGCAGCATATGCCAGTATGTCAACAAATGGAAAGCATAGATGAGGTGGGAAAGAAAATAGTAGAGTTTGGGAAGTATAAAACAGTGGCATACACTAAAAAAGATGGGTCTCAAACAAAAAGGTGTGATTTGGTTATTCAGAAGATTCCAGTGTATCATTTTATGTCCATGTTTTGTGATAATATAGTGTATGAGTATGAAAGGCATACCCATAGAGCTCGATGGCTGGACACATAATTCAAGATATGCAAGGACACCTTTCTAGTTGGTAGCATAGTATCAGTGGTTGACTTTACAGAGAACTACACTCTACAGCCACAGCTTGAGGTGCAGTCACAGTATTACAACTCCACACAGGTTTCAATATTTGTGAACATGGCATTTATTCATGCAACTGATAGTACAGAGGACCAAAGGAAGGTATTGAGGGAGTATCACTTTTATATTAGTGATGATCACACACATTCTCCATATTTTGTGCAAGGTTGCTTCCGGATGTTCTACAGTGATTTGGATCAGAGGGACATAGCATATGGTCAACATATAATATGGTCGGATAATTGTGCAACACAGTTCAAGAACTCGTACATGTTCTACTAGTTGAGTAGGATGCATGTCATTACAAGTGTACAAAATATGTGGAACTTTTGTGAGGCTGGGCATGGAAAGGGGGAGCATGATGGTGCATGAGCATGTGTGAAAAGAGCATTAGCATGAGAAGAGTTAAAGTATAAAAATAATGAAAAGTTGACAGATACAAGATCAATCGTCGAGTGGTGTAATGCTTCGATGGGTCCAGGTAATGAAGGTACATCTTTAGTTCGTAGTTTTTTTGGTTGATGGATGATACTAACATTGCACCGTATGAGGATTGTTTTACACTAACAGGATTGAGTGAGGTACACTCTTTCCTTAGCTCAAATGCAGGTTATGGAGTATCGATACACAAAAGATGGAATGTGTTTGTTCTTCATGTACAATGCAAGCCTGGAATGATTGTGAGTCAGGGGAGTGGGTTGACAAGGTATGTGCAGGATCATGATAGGCCAAAAAGTGGCGATATGATGGGTATTTGTAGGGTATGTGGCTGATGACTTTTTTCTTAACCAAAATTGATAAAATGAAAAGGGTTTTTAAAGGAGATTCTCAGCTTTCCACCAATATAAATTATGCTTTACTTTGAATTTAATAAATAATTATTATTCATTTTCTATTTGAATTATGACTAAAGTCGATTGATAGGCTGATTGAAAAACATCTATAGCTTTCAAATGGTATCACATTTTGGAATCAAACATGTCACATTCTATGCTTTGCATACTATAGGATTAAAAAAAAAAATTGAATTTATTGAAGTTTTGACCAAGTTAAGGTGGTCGGACATCACGATTTTATTTTTTAAAATTTGTATAAAAATTCATAATTAATTATTTACTTGAAAAAAATACAAAATATCCATCACATGACATGAGTCCTCTACTTATGTCTAAAATATTATAAAAAATATTATCATTTTATTGTGGTTAGGGTAATTAGAGAGACACCTACTTCTTATTTTTTCCACAAATTTAAGTACTACTCCATTGAAATTTCAAATTTTCACCAAATAGATTTTCCTTTTTTTAAAATAAACCTAGTAGTTTAGAAACTACATTCAATTTTCTACATATTCTATTCTTACATATTTTTGAAATAATATAGATAGATTATTGAAATTTTTCTATCAAGTTGCCTAAATCTGATTTTTTTTAAAAATTTGCCACTTAAGGTTCTATTTTTTCCATGATGATCCTGCACATACCCAAAAAATGGTTGACAAGTTATCTTAGCCCACTTCACACGTATCTCCCTCCGATGGCATTGGAACTAACACATATGGAATCATCGATCGAGTTTGACCACGTATTAGATCTAGTTCAACCAGGTAATATATCTGCTTGCTTAGTTTTTGAAATTCCATATTGTTATCTTACTTTGTATTGTATTCGTAATGTTGACTAATTTCAAGAGATTTGTTGCACATATTAATGTAGGGAATGTTTATGCAATTATTGCAGATGAAGACAACTAAGAGGGAACAGACTATTACTTGTGTCATTGTGTTGAGGCCAAAAAGAAATTGGAAGCCCTAATTACAAATGGAGAAAACATTGAATACCCTACAGGCTCAGATGTTGTTACTGGAACGTAGCTTAGAAGGTACCCACATAAGAGTGTTAAACAGTGGTTGCTTCAGGACTTTGACACGCATCATAAGATTCTTCATTACTCGAACCTTGTCATGGAATCCAGTGTTCATTTGACCAAATATGGGGGTAGACCTTTGAACAAGACCTTGTGGAAGGTCTATGAGTCTGAGCATGAGGCAATACTTGACACAATAAAGAGTAGAGCAGACCCAGATGGTTCATTGGATTAATTTGTAAGTATGCACATTGATTCTTATTAATTTATACTTGTATGCACATTAATTTTTTTGATGCCAATGCTAACATCCTATTTTACTTTGCCTATTTGCAAGTAACCTACTAACAATTGATTGGTGTCCCCTTGCAAAAAATGCAGATTTATAAGCCATCAAAGAGAATCTCAACCAGAAAAGCAATGCAACATCCTTATTTTGATGATCTTGACAAATTTCAATTATGATTTTAAGCCATTACAAAAGTGTGTGTGAAGCTTGGTGAGGGAATTTAAGTTATTTATTTGAATTTAACCTTATCATGAGCACCTATGATGTAGACATTATAAGAGCATATCAAATTTCAAGTTATTTTATTCATGAGAGGTGTTGTGTGCAATAGGTATCTTGGAACTCCCAATGAAGATGTATGACTAGGTGTGACTAAGTTGAGAGACTAGCATTCCTATCTATAAGTTCCTTCGAGGACTTCTATTTTCATTTCATTTTCATTTTGGATGCTCTTTCTTTTTCTTCTTTTACTTGCTTATTTGTAAGTAGACTACTAAAATTGATTGGTCTCTCGTTGTAGAAAATGTTGATTTATGAGCCATCAAAGAGAATCTCAGTCAAAAAAGCAATGCAACATCCTTATTTTGATGATCTTGAGAAATCTCAATTCTGATTTGAAGCCATTAAAAAAGAGTGTGTGAAGCTTAGCGAGGGAATCTCAAGTTACTCAATTAAAGTTAGTGTGCTCATGAGCACCTATGATGTATAAATTTAAAGAGAATCTCAAATGTATGAGTGAAATTGTAAAAGATCTGTGAGAACGAAATACCTAAGGCATTGTAATGAGATTTACTCAAATATTGAAATTTTGGAGTTCATGTTTAGTGCAAGAGCACCTTGTTCTCTAAATGCCTTCAATAGGAAAATTTGAAAAATTTGAATTTTTAAATGTAAACAATGTGAAAAAAGTCATGTGAAGGTCATATATAATGTATTCAAAGTCTCAAACAAGTCATTAGGTGATTAGAGAAGTGACATTGCACAAAAGTTGTCATTTGGTGTAAAAATGCAAAACTTGCATTACTTGCACAATTGCAAAATTAGTAAATAAAGAATGATGTTTTTTGTATTTGCAGCACTTTTCCTTTTTTGTTTCAAGCTTGTGCGGATTGTACAACACCTTATACTTTGATTGTTGATTATTTTTCTTCAAATCAAGGAGTTAGGTAACTTTTGAAAGTATTTTGAAGTCTTTTAACTCGGATTTGAGGAAATAAGAACAATTTTATCATAACTTCTCAAATGACTTCACACAAAAATTACTGATCTAGATACCCATTATTGAGTTACAACACATACTTCAAAATCAATAGTGACTATATTGGAACATGTGCATCAAAAATGACCTTCATCATTGTCTTAATTATGCTAACTAGGCCTAATTTACAAAGGAACATACCTTTAAACATTCAAAAAACCCCTAAAATTTTTGGGATAGACATTCTCATGTATCCAAACCCTCAAATCCATAATTTTTCTCAAGAGAAACTCACTCCACCATGCCAAACCACAAAACCCTTATTTTATGCTAGTATGAGGAGGGTTTAGTGAAAGGAATGGTTCCACACCTTACCAAAACATGCCACCACCTTATAACTTCTTAAAATCACTTGCACAAACTCAAAATACAATCACCCAATATCTACATGCAATATTTTATCAAACCCTAGGGTGAAACCTCATTTTTCATGCCCTTTTCCATCAAAATCTACAAGGACAAAAACATAAATACTGTGATTCTTAGAAACTTCTCATCTTATCCTATGGGATTGTGCTGGGTCCCTCTACAATAACCTCTCTCGGTTTTTACTATTTTAGAGTGGTCTTCCCGTCGTGGCGAATTTTCACCTGATGAAAAAAGTGTCAAATGCAAGCAGTGCAAAGTTGCGAAGTGGTGCAAATTTTGTTCTGCAACTTGTGTGACCACACTGACTATTCCAACGTGTCTGAATAGGTATTTTTATGTTAGACATGGTCCTCTTTTTCACCCAAACACGCAGAATCGCTTTGAACTACATTCAACCAGATTGATCCCTTAAGAGTCCAAAGTGCAAAATAGTTGCAAACTTCAGCATGTTGTTACTCGGATATTGTGATGCTTAGAAACTTCTAGTCTGATCCTATGGGATTGCATTGGACCCCTCTACAATAACCTCTCTCGGTTTCTTTTATCTTAGAGTGGTTTTCCCATGGTGGCAAATTTTTACTTGATGGAAAAAGTGTCAAATGCAAGCAGTGCAAAGTTGCAAAGTGGTGCAACTTTCATTTTGTAACTCATGTGACCACATGGACTATTCCAACGCATTTGAATAGGTATTTTTACACTAGAAATGGTACTCTTTTGCACCCAAACACACGGAATCGCTCTGAGCTACGTTCAACCGGATCGATCCCTTAAGAGTCCAGAGTGCAAAATGACTACAAACTTCAGCATGTTGTTACTCAGATACCATGATGCTTAGAAACTTCTCATCTAATCCTATGGGATTATGTTGGACCCCTCTACAAAAATTTCTCTCGGTTTTTGCTATCTCGGAGTGGTTTTCCCGTGGTGGCAAATTTTCACCTGATGGAAAAGGTGTCAAATGCAAGCAGTGCAAAGCTGCAAAGTGGTGCAACTTTTGTTCTACAACTCATGTGATCACATGGACTATTCCAACACATCTAAATAGGTATTTTTACGCTAGGCATGGTCCTCTTTCACACCCAAACAAACGGAATCGCTCCAAGCTATGTTCAACCAGATTGATCCGTTAAGAGTCCAAAGTGCAATATGGTTGCAAACTTCAGTATGTTGTTACTCGGATACCGTGAAACTTAGAAACTTCTCATCTAATCCTATAGGATTACATTGGGCCCCTCTACAAAAACCTCTCTCCATTTTTGCTATCTCAGAGTGGTTTTCCTATGGTGGTGGATTTTCACCTAATGTAAAAAGTGTCAAATGCAAGTAGTGCAAAGTTGCAAAGTGGTGCAACTTTTGTTCTGCAACTCGTGTGACCACACAGACTATTCCAACACATCTAAATAGGTTTTTTTATGCTATGAATGGTCATGTTTCACAGCCAAACACATGGAATCGCTTTGAGCTATATTCAACCGGATTGATCCCTTAATAGTCCAAAATGGAAAATGACTGCAAACTTCAACATGTTGTTACTCAGATATCATGATGCTTAGAAACTTCTTGTCTAATCCTATACGATCACGTTGGGCCCCTCTACAAAAATCTCTCTCGGTTTTCACTATCTCAAGGTGGTTTTCCCGTGGTGGCAGATTTTCACCTAATGGAAAAAGTGTCAAATGCAAGCAATGCAAAGTTGCAAAGTGGTGCAACTTTCGTTCTGCAACTCATGTGACCACATGGACTGTTCCAACATGTTTGAACAGGTATTTTTACACTAGACATGGTCCTCTTTCACACCCAAACATGCAGAATCGCTTTGAGCTACGTTCAATTTGATCGATCTCTTGAGAGTCCAAAGTGCAAAATGGTGCAAAATTCAACATGTTGTTACTCAAATACCGTGACGCTTAGAAACTTCTATTCTAATCCTATAGGATCGTGTTGGGCCCTTCTACAATAACCTCTCTCATTTTTCTCTATCTCAGAAGAAATTTTCCATTGGTGGTGAATTTTCACTTGGGAAAAAAGTTGTCAAATGCAAGCAGTTGAAAGTTGCAAAGTGGTGCAACTTTCATTCTGCAACTCGTGTGACCTTACGGATTATTTGAACACATCCAAATGGGTATGTTTACACTAGGAATGGTCTTCTTTCACACCCAAACACGCGGAATCGCTTTGAGCTATGTTCAACCGGCTTGATCCCTTAAGGATCCAAAGTGCAAAATGGAAGCAAACTTTGATAGGATATTACTTAGAAACTGTGACATTTACAAACTCTTCGTCTGAGCCTACAAGATTTCATTGGGCCCCTCTACATTAACCTCTCTCAGTTTTTGTTATCTCAAAGTCATTTTCCTGTGGTGTCCAGTTTTTTGCTAGATGCAAAAAGTGTCAAATGCAAGCAGTGTAAAGTTGCAAAGTGGTGCAACTTTCATTTTATAATTTGTGTGACCTTACAAATAGCTCCAACACATCCTGATAGGTAGGTTTACTCTACGCATGGTCCTCTTTCACACCTGAATACATAGAATTGCTCTGAGCTACGTTCAACCGGCTTGATCCCTTATGATGGCATGCAAAAGAATTGAAAACGGAAACATATACATGACAGTTGAGAAGTCTAAGTTTTCCACACAAAAAGCACATGATCATTGGTACAGAGCACCTTGTTCCTCCATTTGATGAAGAAGGTCTATTTCAGTGGTTTTAGCCATGATAATGTCAAATAAGGCCATGATAGGCCATTTTGTAATCTTTCTTTTAGTTTTGAGTTAGTTTGGGGTCATTTGAGTCAATTATGTAAGCACGATAGGGAGTATGAATAAGAAAATAGCATTGGTAAAGGCATTGGAAGATATTACTAACGCTGCCCCTCTTGAAAATTCAAAATTTAGGCCTTAAAAGTAAGGCTAGACGAGGTGAAAAGAAGAAATTTCTTGAGAATAAGTTAGAATAGGTTGGAAATAGGGTGAGGTTGTGGATTTTGACATGTTCAAAAGGTTTGCAAGGACAAGGGAGGTCAAAATTATGTTATGGAATGATGCCCTAGTTGGGAAAAGAGGGGTTTTGAATGAAAAAAAGAGGTTTGAGGGAGTAAAAGTGGGTAAAGTCAGGGGGAAACATAATTTGGTCCAGTCAATTAAGTTTTTGTAGGAAAAATGAAGAGTGTTGGAAGAGGTTTTGAGGTTGTATGAGGTCTAGCTATGGGGTTTTCAATAAACCCTAGTGAAATTTGAGAAAAGTGAGGGTTTATAGGATAGTGGGGTTAGAGGGCCAATCATGCCCTAAAAATTGTGGATTTTGTGGATTTACAGACTGGTAAATGTTTCCCAATGGTGTTTTGCAATTGGAATAGTGATTGAGAGAGTGTTTCTTTGTTAAATAGACCTATTTGGGGGTCTAGGACAACGTTGAGTCCATTTCTTATTTGTATTATAAATTATAACTTGCTCTTTCCCAAGTCCATTTCCTATACAAGAAATAATATTGCAAAAAGTTGACATATAAATCTTTCGACGTGTTTACATGGTGACGAATCAAGAACATAAAAATTCATTTTGCACTATCAAGATTATGATGTGAAAATGTTTAAAGACTAATCAAGATAAATGTTTGTATGATAATGTGTCAAGAGGTTAACTACTTCATCTACTCTAAATATTATATTTTGTGAGTTTTGAGTTTTGTGAAGATTATGTATTCTTTGCTTAATTGAGTTGTTCCAATCAAAGGATTAAATATATTGGAATATTTTTATGAATCATTTCATGGAATACAAATTGAAAGCATGTTTTTTTCTTTTAGATAAATTTGTTTAGCATCAATCAATTAATATTCAATACAAACCATGAACGACAGCAATGATCAATGCTAGGGCTAACCAATTAATAATTATACACGTGAATAATTCAAGCATGTACATGTGAATAAGAGAAGCACAAGTACTCATAAAGACATAAGCCTTCAAGTATACACACGAATACATAGTATACGCAAATTAATACAAAGTATATGCATGAATACAAGGTATACTCATGAAAAAACGTAAGCTGTAAAGTATACATTGGAATACATATAAGTCACAAAGTATACACGTAAGTTGTAAAGAATACACTTGAAAACACGTAACTCACATCTATTGAACCATGGATTTATACTACAAATATGGACACCATCAATAATATAGATTTGTATTAACCAAATATCCATGTAGGCATACATCAATATATGTCGATATAAGTATAAAATATAGGTACAAAATAGCCATATAGACTTACAAGAATGTCATATAGGCATACAATGTCAATTATATCCAATATAAAATATGTACAAAAATGCCATATAGGCATACAACAAAGGGATCTGGAATCAAAATTCATTGCTCTCCAGGCTCTCAAAATAAACTCTTGCCCTTTGCTTGTCGATCGGATGGCGATAGGTCTGTCACTCGTTTGTGTTGCACTTGAGGAGTGCTCCTGCTGCTCCTCCTAGTGTTTAGTTCTTGGTGAAGTTTTAACTATTACAATAAGAAGTAAATACATTAATATATATAAATTACATTATAAAAAATGATATATTTAACAAAATAATCACTTACTGCCATCTCATGATCACTCTCCACAAGGGAAATATTCACACGCCCATGTTGAGGCATGCTCAAGCCCTGTATAAACCATTCAAATAGAAATTAAACTATGAATCAATAATGGTTTTCTTTTTCACTAACTAACATCTATAACAACGAATGTAAATTGAAATTTAGTAATTTTCCTCATACCTCCCCTGTCAGAGCCATTAAGGATTGTATAGCAGATGAAACACTAATCTCCATTTCCCTCGTCACATTCGGAGGTGTTTCTGCTTGTAACATCTAAAAATAAAACAATAAATTATTCAATCATAAAAACTACAATAGTGATCCATGTCATGACTTATAATGTATGAGATAATGAACAAAATTTTGAGTACTTATTAGACTATATATTTCTAACTGTCATGCTTACTATTTTCCCTATCCATGTCTTGTTTGAAAGCACATGTTTTTAGGGTTTTACCCATAGCAGCAAGCCGATGAGCCATTTGATAAAATGCTTTTGTAGACATGTACGATAACTATGGTGGCATAGAGAAGGTAGTGAACTATTTTTAAAAATGCCTCAAAGAAATGGGGTCTCATGGTGATGGAATGCCATTACAAACAAATGCATGTCATGGAATTCCATCACCATAAGACTACATTTCTTTCAGACATTTTTTCAAACAGTTCATTGCCTTCTCTATGGTATTATTTCTTACTATTATGCTTTGATAGAAATTTTTCCAAGCATCCATAGTTTGTTGGAAAGCACCTATTTTAGGCTTTTAGCCATAGCAGCAAGGAAGTGAGTAGTTTGATAAAATTCTTTGGTACACATGTATGGAAAATGTGGCATCATAGAAAAGGTGGTGAGCTATTTGAAGAAATTCCTCGAAGAAATGTGGTCTCATGGTGATGGAATGGCATTCCATCACCATGAGACTGCATTTCTTTGAGGAATTTTTTCAAACTACTAACTGCCATGTCTATGCTATTGCTTATATTATGCTTTGATATATTTTTTCCAAGCATCCATAGTTTGTTGGAAAGCACCTTTTTTAAGCTTTTAGCCATAGCGGTGAGGAAATGAACTATTTGATAAAATGCTTTGGTAGACATGTATGAAAAATGTGGTAGCATAGAAAAGGTGGTGAGTTGTTTGAAAAAGTGCCTCAAAGAAATTGGGTCTCGTGGTGATGGACATCACCATGAGACCACATTTCTTTGAGGCATTTTTCAAAAAACTCACTTCCTTGTCTATGTTATTGCTTAATATTATTCTTTCATATATATTCCTTCCAAGCATCCATAGCATAGACAAGGCAGTGAAATATTTGAAAAGATTTTGAGCAGTAAAAAGTGGTCTCATGGAATGCCATGACAAGAAAATTCATTTGGAAGTTTCTCCTAGACTTATTACTTATGTGAAGTAATTGCATCACTGCTTATGTTGACTTTCTAAACAACTATATTGTAGTTGAAATTTTTTCATCTATCAACATCTAGTTATTAGTTATGGAATGTGAAGTAATGCTTTGAGTTTGAATGATGTGCAATGCAACGTAATCAATGATATGATAATGAACAACACAAATCTATTAAATATAATTCATTAGTTAAACTCTTCATTCTATTACATGTGTGTAGGTTTGAGTAAATCCACTCGAACTGGGAGGTGTTCCCTCAAAACCTCCAATATTAGCCTGTTCAACATCCAAAATCACATATTAAAATACCATTCTTAAAACAATGCTATTAACATGAAATAAATTTATAATTGTTTACTAGTTACATGCCCCACCGATAGGTGTACCGCAAAAAAAATTAGGTGGACGGCCAGTGTATCCAGTCTCAACATTGTGACTTTGCAATTTTATTAAAATCGTAAAACTAAATTAGTTAATCTTGCATTTCAAAATCAAAATTTAATAAATTAAATTCAATGAACATGCCAACTTTTACCTGAGAATCAATGTTATACACGTCATGCAAAATGTCAGCTTCCCTCTCCATCTCCATAGTTGTAGATGAATCTTGTGTAGTAGCCTCCTAAGTGTTAGTGGGGTCATATGAACAAGTCACCCCACAAGATTGACACACATGGGTTCGAATGCCACCACTTGAAGACTCCCCTAGATGGCATTGTAGAATAGGGATAGCATGCTCGATGACACTCTGGGTCAAATTTTTCATCGCCTGCAATGTCTCTACGTCAACACTCTCCTTCGCAACGAAAAGGATAACAACGTGCTCATGAGGCAGCCTAGTGAGAGGTTGTCTCCCTTGCCACGTAGGATTCAGCTATGCACTGGGTCTATCCCGAGTCGACCCCCCACCTCTCCCCTAGAAGTCCCTCACATTAAAATAATTTGGAATTTTATTCAATATGAACTCATAGTATAGTTTCCTAAGGAAATACTACAGGACTTCACAATTGTTGCATGGTGGGTAATCAAAAACCATGTACCACCTATCATAAAAAAAGTTCCTAATCTATTGATGGTGGAACCAATGAATAGGAAACATCTTCACATTAAGGGTAAGATTTTGATGTGTGCATGGGTCAGTGAATAAGGAGCAAAAATCACCTTTTGTAATTTTTAAATCCTTTACATCTTTATATGATAACTTATCTGCATAATAGGCCCTAGATGCCTACCTCCTATCTTGCCATCCAGTTATTTATTTTCTAATTGAATCTACATTTTTTAACATATCTTTCAATGAAGTTTCTAGTGTTATTCTTTCTGTGGTTGAATCATTTGGATCGCTCAACCTACTGATTAAATCCTCAAGTTGTTTTTTGTTCTCAATTTCACTCAGTAAATTTTGTTGAGTGCCAAGAGGGTGTTGAGGGATTGGTGGAGGAGGTTGTTGTTGAGTATTTTGTTGCTCTTCTTGTTGAGGATTTTGAGGATTTGTAGGTTGATTTTCATCTCCTACAAGTTCAAAAAAATAAATATCAAATACAACCTAAAACTAATAAATTCAACCTAAAACTAACAAATTCAAAATAAAAAGCAAACAATCCTTACCTATCACACCTCCTTGTCGATGTGGCAGCATCCTCATGATGAAATAGCAACCGTTGATGAAGATTTTTGCACAATACCTCCTCCTAGAATGTGAGCATGAAATATGGGGGTTTTGGCCGCAGACAAAAGAAAAAACATAGTTGAAATGCAAGAATGAATTCATTTTACTATTTTTTTGGTTTTAATAGGTCATAACGAGAGCGTGTCATAACACACTCACGTTATGGGCTTGTTGTGACCAATCCTTGGGCTCGACACACCAAGCCATAACATGAGTGTGTTATAACGTGCTCATGTTATAATGCGCTCACGTTACAACGTGCTCGCGGTATGAGTTTTCATATTTTTTTAAAAAAGTTGTCCAAAAATTGGCTACCCATCTTCATGCACCCGCCCATGTCCTATATGTTTTCTAGATGCTATACTTTTCTTGTATGTCCTAGATGATAGCTTTATTTTATAATACAGCTTCTAGCCTCCACATGCATGGAATATGCTTGTGTGAAGGAAAAAATAATGAACATATGTGATTTAATAATACATATAGACATCTTAACATTAGGTGAACTAAGCCTCCTCATTACAAACAAAGAAACAATCTCTTAGGTCTGACTAACACTGAAAACTAAAACTACGAGACTACAAAATTAGAAAATTGTTCAATCTTTTCAATAAAATGATATCTAAAATACTGCCTTCATAATATACCCCTATATTCCCACCTAAAATATATAAAAAATCCAATCATACACAATATTAACAACAAATAATTAAGACCAGAATTGAGCACCAAATTAAATCTTCTTCATTGATTGCTTCAAATAGATATTACATTATAACAAAATTCTCCTCATATATGTTTCTATAAATGTCTATGATGATGATATCAAAATTCGGTCTTGGTTTCTCTTTTATAAGAGAAGCAACAAGCTTCAAACCATTACAAAATATGGCATCTTTTCAAAACTCATGCATCTTCGTATAAACTAAGCATTAGTTTTGCTTAAAACATAATTAAGAGAAAATAGAGAAAGTAGATAACTAATGAAGTCTGCAGCACTTGTGACACCATAGTCCATTAATCTCTATAAGGCACCCATGATCATTGAAGATTTGTTCAAGGTCCTTTCCCATATTAGTGTATCTGAATGTCTGGTTCTTCCACTATGATAGCCCCAAGGCCAACTATTCGGGAGGACCCAAATACTTCTACTCCCACTCGTACATTATATAATCATGTGGCCATTTGTATTCTTGAATTTTCAATATATTTGCAAGGTGAATCTTCCATCAGCTATCTAGTAATTCTCTGTCTTCCATGATAAACTTAGAATATCTAGCATCCAAGGCTATTACTCCATCCATGATTAAGTTGAACCCATCAAGACTCAACTGACCATCCTTTTGTATGTGAGTGATGCAATGTGGAACGATCTCGCCAAATTCACTCTTCCATTCATTGAGGTCCTTCAATTGGTCATCATCTTTCAATATTTTTGGCACAAACCACTGCTTCAAAGTATAAAATGAATCTATTCTTGTTCTGATCTTTTGGTCCTCTCCTTGTATATATTGGAATTCATCTATAACTATTTTGGCCATCATCTCTATAGGTTTTAATTTTTCAAGAGCGTCAATACTCCTTTGTAAGATTTTGCACAAGGTTAACAATGTGTAGTGTATGGGTTGCCAGTTCTTAAAAAGGCAATCCAGTATGGGTACATGTGTTTTCATCTTATCAATTGCCTATGTCAGTGATCTGTATCAATCATATGCACTTTCCAACTTATCCACAATTAGCTTTATCCTATGCTCGAGGACCTTCTCTAAAACATTACATATTTTCCTTTTCACTCCTTCCTTACCCTCATTGTTGGCTTTCTTTAACTCTTCAATCTCTTGTCTAAGAATGCTCACTTGTTTAATGGAAGCACTTTCTATATCAATTGGTGGAGCAAGAGGAGGATGGTATAACATTATTTCCTTGTTCTGTGAGGGGCTTGCTCCTTTCAATTGTTCCTTCAACTTCACATTTTCTATGAACAATTTATTAACTTCATCATTTAAAAAAAATTGTTCCTTTTCGTACTCTCCCAATCTAGCTTCCATCTCCTTAACTACAGCTCATATGAACATAGCTAAATGCATTGTCATGGTTGCAGCTTCTAGAGGAAATGTATCCTTTAATATTTTCACCATAGCTATCCCTTTCATTTCCTACACTACATCTAGTAACCTTGGTTTTTGTGTACTCTTTTGTTTGGACCAGAATTCCAAGGTTTCAATCTTAGGTTTATACGATGTGCCACTTACCCCTTCATCTGAGTCAAAACCAGCAATCAACATCAGTTCTTCCTATGTTCTCACTTGATCAAGTAAAAACATTTTCTTTAATCCCATACTAGGGACAATAAGTATATTACTTTCCAAAATCATCTCTTTAGCCTCTTGTGGGCTGACATCAATATTATCAATTCTTAATTCATTAAAATTTTGGGCTACTATCTAGTCGTGTTGGGATTCCTTAGCTCCCATCTTATTTATTTCAGCCCTCACTTCAAACTCTCTCATTTTCATCTTAATCCAAAAGTCTTTAAATTTAGTGGTTTTGATAAATTCATCATCTTCCAAGAACCTAAGAGTTGTAATTACCCTCTCATCCTCATGCATTTCACTTTCTCCTTGTACCTAAATATTGGCTCTAGCTTAAGGCCTATGGTCTTCAATTTTAGGCATAGGTTGGTCCACTTCAACATCATCCTTAAAATGTCTTAACACATTAACTACTTCTTTTGTATCTCCAACCTCCTCACTTATTTCATAGGAAACAAGTGGGTCTATCTATTGTGTCTTGTTTTTTAGAAGGTGGTTGTTTAGGAGGTGATCCTAGAGAAGCATGAAATACTAAAAGAGTATCTCAAGTTGGTTCTGTAATAAAAATACCCTTCCTTTATTTATGCATGAAATCCTTTTCCATCCATAGAATCTGCCACATGAACTCTAAAAAGGATAATCGAAGGGGGAAAAACTTTGGCAGTATATGTGGGGCCTATGGGAATCCATAAATATTGATTATTGTGATATCTAGTAGAAAAAACCAATCACCAAAGTTGAGTATGGCCTTGCTCAGGTTTCAAATCCAAAGGTCTTAACGGTTGAAGCACAAGTGTGTGTATTCATGGTGGTGGGTGGCCAAGAACTCTCATAATTTTGTACATAAATTCATCATGGAATATCACATAATTTGAATTCTTACATTTTTTGTCCCATATATAACACCATCGTTACACTCGCAGCAAATTCCCTTGCTAGTGAATCTTACCCAAACACATCCTTTTGGTCCATCTATCTTTATTCTAGTATAATATCAGGTGGCACAACAAATAATATTGTATGAATGTTATGGGGGCTCTATTTTCCTTGACTTGTAGAAATCCTTCATGCAATGCTTTCTCAAGATATGAGGAAAAATCGTATTCATTGTTTATCTCAAAGTTTTGGATCCTCATAGTCATCATCATTAAACTAACTAGCATTCACTCTTGTGCATCTATCCCAAGTACTTGACAGAGAGAAAAGTAGGTTTTCTTGAAATAGAATTGGAAATCTATGACAACAAATGGTTCAGTAGCAGAAGGGAATATAGGAATCACCCTGTTGTTCACACCCCTTTTCATGTAAATGGGAAGTTCATCACTTCTATAGGTTCTCCTCAATCTAGTATATTATTCTTCACTTCTTTACAAATCAATTTTAGTCAGGTCTCGTTTGTTTAGGTGAAAACATTCAATGATGGCCACTTTAGTCAGCACAACTAATGGTGAACCATTTGGCAATCTCACAGACCTAGTAGCAGGATGATAACTCTAAGCCAATACTATAATGAACTCCACATATATAAAAACATTTGGGATAATTAATTTGGCCAAATATAATGCCCATGGATTTGACACCAAAATCTTGTCCTCCCTTTTACATCATAAAAGTACCAGAATAGTTCCCACCCAAAGATAGGGATAAGGGCATCTCTACAACTGTGAGCCACATCTTTAAAAACTTTCTTAAATCTTCTATCATTTGATTTAGGGAGTATATCCAGGATAGACTATTGTAAGGACCTCTTTTTAACCTTAGATTCTTCCTTTTTAGTTTCAAGTTCTTTCTTCTTGGATGACATGATGTTTAACTATCTTACTTCTCCTATACTTCTGAAATGCAGAATTCCAAACAATCTTGTACTCATAAAACTTATTTCACAACAAGTTCTTTGCACTTACCCGAGTTATGATCGTTGTAGATCTTAACCTCCTCGAACTCCCAGCTCCCCGCATCATAATTTTTGCAAATGAGTGCAAAGAGAATGTCAAATTCTTGGTTTAATGGCTTCTAAACTTAGTCATGTCAACATTAATATCAACCTTACTCCAAATATTTTTCTCATAGTTTGAGTTTGAATATGCACCATTGATCAATATTGGAGGGTTGATGTGATTCATGCATTTAATATCGCTTTATCACTGCCACTTTCTATAACTTCCATGGGATAGAGGGGTATACACCGCTATACCGCATGCTTCTTTGCATTTCACCACAAGAAAGCAGGATCCTTACCTCTATACCGCAAGCTTGACTTGTTTAACTCATAGTACTACAGTTTACATTAATGATCTTATATTGCTTACCACCATACTGCATGCTTCGTCACATCCTTCCATGGTATAGTGGTTCATACCGCCCTACCGCATGCCTTTATGATCTTCCTTGCGGGATGGCAGGTTATTCCCCACTATACCACACCCTTCATTTTTTCTTCTCATGGTATGGTAGTTTATGATGTATTTAAATTCTCTCATACCACTCAATCACGTCCTCACCATAATACTTTCACAGTATGGTGGTAAATATCTTCATGTTTTCTGTTACACATCGCTAGCCCGCAAAGGGTTCAAATTACTACTGAGGGATCGCAGTAAGGGACTGTTAAGGGATTTGGAATGTTTTTTCTTAAGTATATATGATGAATTTTTGGCTTTGTATAGGTCTTTCAATGTTAGTCAAAAGTAAAAAAATTATATGTTTGTTTATAGTGGGGAGGATCAGTCAAAAATAAAAAGGAATATAAGGGTCCAGGCTCAGGTCATAGAGCTCAAGGTTAATTGTGATGATGGAACTAGGCAAAATTTTAAGGTTCTAACACACCACATGATGAATTAGACTATGTTTTTCCTTCATCCTACTTGTGTTATGTTTTTATGAGTTCTTTTCTTGTGAATATATCCCTAAGGAAAATTTGTCTGATACCTATAATTGTAAACATCTTCTTGGTTTTTGACTGCAAATTCTTTTTAATATGTAAACTAAATTCTATTTTAAGTTTCCATTTGTAGTTATCAACAAATTGGAAAGTCAATAGTTATCAACTTATGAACTCAATAATTTTTTACTGATTCAAGTTGTTGATTTATACATTATTTTTTATTTGGAATTCAGGAAATGAAGACAAGGACTATAAGGTGCAAATTAGATGATAGTGATCATAATGCTGAAATTCCAGTGACAGAATATGAGCATGTGCATGGTGAAAAAGTGGCCAAGAATAATGAATATTTATTGCATCTTGGTTTGACAAGTGAGCAAGTTGTAAATCCACTAAGTAGTATACTACTTGTTTAATAGTGTTTAATGAAGTTTTATAGGCAAGAGATTTATGTATATAATATATAATATGATATTTTTTTGTTTTATAGGCAACAAAAAGAGTGCAAAGAAAATGTGGAGAAAAAACAAAAGGAAAGAAAAGATACAACTTTCTGCCATCTCGTAGAAGCAGACACTTTTTTTATTCAATAAATGTAGTTGGTGAAAATAATAGTTGTGATGATGTGCAGCTTGGTATAACACATGGTGATGTGCAGCCTGATATAGCACATGGTGATGTGCAGCCTGATATAGCACATTGTGATATGAAGCCTAATATAGTATATGGTGATGTATAGCCTAATATAGCACATGGTGATGTGCAATGTTGTGATGATCTCTTAGAACTAATTCTAAGAGATATTATTGAAAAACATCAGAGAAAAGGAACAACAGGTCTGTATTCAATGATTTATTCAACATTAAAGGATGTGTTTGAAGTGAAATTTGCATAGACTGATACTGATCTACCTACTCATGCCACACCTGATGTGGCCAAGGAGCATGAAGTTTCGGTTAATGAAATTCATGAAGAGAGACCGATTGCATCTGTTGTTCCTCAGAGTGCACCTATTGCATCTAAAACTTTTGATGGAACTAGTGGATCATCCAAAAATACTGGTAGTGGTAATTGTTGATGATAATTTTACTCACAGCAAACAGGATGAATAAATTCTTCATAGACAAGACCGCAAATATCCTATCCTTCTTGAAAGATATGGAACAAAGACAACCTAAAGGGGGATTTTGCATTTAACAAGACAAATATTGGCTTGCATTCAATCCCAAGTCTCTGATAACCAGGTCATGGTTGCACTAGGGTCGCTCTCGGGTACTAATGTGATATTAATGTTAATCTCAAAGGGACTATGGTTATAAATTGAATATTTTAGGTATTGAATTCTCAATTGAAGCATTAGATTCAAGTATCATGAAACCAAAAAATTTGCAATAACATTTCATGAACATCACAAATTCATTGCTATCACTTAAGTAGATTTAGCATTAAGCATTCAACAATTTCATGGAAAACAAAAGAATTTCAATAAAATTCCTTCCATTCATTTAAATTTTGGAACTTTTTCAAGAATTTAAACATCTACTCTAAAATAAAGCATAAAAAAATACTGGAAATTAAAATTTCTCTCGGTTATTCTTCATGGATGCCCCAAAGAATCAATTAAAATAGAGCAAACCACTTTATACTTCACTAGATTGCTTCATAGCTGCATATAAAATAGTGCAAGCTTTTAAAGAGAGGGGTTTCATTTCTAGAAACTGAGTAGGTTTTGTATGCACCCTTAAATGGTGCAGCATACAGTCTTGTTTGGCTGAACTAACAAAACCAACTACAAAAGATACTGAGATAGGTAGCTATCTAATAAGCTCTGATATTAATCAATGTCTACGTGCATACAAATTTTTCCGCCGAAATGGTTCAGAAAAAAGGAAAAAGGAACAAAACTTAAAAGTTTCTACTCCTCTGACATCCACAAATTTTGAACTTAAAATAAAAATGAGAGAGGAGACAGCCTTTTATAGAAACAAGGCCCTAGAAGTTCAACTTAAAAGTCCATCCAAAAAATCAGAAATAACAAATTAAAATGTGGCATGTGGCATCTTCCAACTGTCATCAAGAATATTCTAGACTAAGTCAAGGGTTTGACTTTATCAGCAACAACACCTTTACTTCATACTCCAGCACAAACACTTTGCATATATTGAGGCTAACAACTTCCTTCTAAAATACTAGAATAGTGAACATCTACCAAGACCAGGATCAACCTGCAAACTCAAAAATTGCAATCAAAATAAAGCTTCATCGTGCTTCTGGGGTCTAGTATCTAGTTCTCCATTCTCTCACTCATGACTCAGGCTCCATGATTCTTCCTTCACCTTTCTTCAGTTGATACTCTCATAAAGCATTTAATACTTGATGCATATGTTCTTTTGAAATCCCTTGTATCACTTTCCAGGTGAGCTTGAGCCTACTATATTCTTCAGATACCTGAAGTATGATACCATTCTTCTACACTTTGTTTGATTCATATCTGACTATAGTGTTCCTGCACTGTATAATTTCATTGATGACCTCCTGTGTTAGCAACTGAACAAGATCTCTATTTATTCTCTCTATCCATTCCTTGAAGGATTTAGCTTCTTTTCCCTCATGCCCTAATGTTTGGGGATCACAACCTTGACGAGCAAGTATTTCAATAAATTCTTGATTTTCACCAATCAATTTTCTACATTTGATGGTGACCTTTTCAAATCCTTCGATACGTTGTATTAACATGTCACCTTTCCATTTCAACTGTTTCTTCCATTTTTCTGGAAATGAAATTTCATGTTCTGATATTACATCGCCTTGTATTAATTCTTCGACATTTGATTGCATGATAATTTCAATGCTTCTCCTTTCTTCGATAACCTGCTCCTGGTGAAATCTGCACTGGTCTTCAAATCTTTTCAACTTCTCTGAATGGTGGTATGCTTCCTTTTACTTCCTTATTGCATCTGTAATGAATTCTTCTCCTTGCTTTACCCAGTACTCAATCCATTCTTCAAACATATTCATTTTATGATGAACTGATGCAATTGCATCTACTTGTTCATGTGACATCAGCACTGGATGTTTAGGAAACTCAGCCCGTTCTTGACTAGAAAAATATAATGACTTTATAAAATGTTCCAAGGTAGCAACTCATTCTTTCAATTCTCTTTTCTTCTATTTGTATTTCTACACTCTGGCAATAGTAGCATTCAAATTCACTTTTATTTCCTCTAACCCTTGTTGCCAAGATGAGTTTCCAAGGTTAATACTTGTTATCTTATACTCCTTAGGCATTATTTCATGTCTATCTTTATCAGTTGTTGGAGTAGCTATCTGAATAGTTCTATTACCATCTGCATTTCTCCGTATTACATTTTTGTCTTTGCTCTGCGCCTAGGTTTAGGAGTGTCTACTTCTTGCATGAAATTATTCAAATTTAGAAGAAATATTTCCACTTCCATTGGAGAAGCTAATTCCCTAATTAACCAATCAGAAGTATCATCATCTTGTTGTACCTCTGTAACATTTATTTTTTCTTGTTTGCCACTTGTTTTAGGAACTTCTTTTCTTTGTTTTGTCACATTTTCTAAAATGGGAATTTTTTCAATAATTTCTGGCATAGACTCAGGATTAGTAGGGTTTGACACTGCATCCTCTATTTTAAGACTTATATTTTCTTCTTTGTCCATATTTTCAACTTCATCTCCTTGAACATTATCCTCTTTATCCACTGCTACATCAGGGTTTTCTTCATTTTCAATTCCATCACCTGAAAAATGTGTAGCTTCTTCTCCAATTTCAATTTCAATTTCAACATGGCCTTTCTTTGGTTCTTCAAAGACCTGCAACGGTTCATTAACATCTGAAACATTCCCAAGTGAAGGTTGGGAATCAAAAGTATCATCAACAATTCTTTCATTAATAGAATCATGCTCTATAGTCTCCCCTTTTTTCATCTCAAGTACATTAGGGTTTCCCACCTTTGAGGTGAGTGTTCCTCGTATAAACTCTTCTTCTTTAGTATTTATGGGATTAGAACCTTCATCCTAAATTTCCTTTGTCACTGGATGTGCCACAGGTCTATCTTTAGACTTCTTTTATTTCACTTTCTCCCACATAACACCCCATTTGTCCACCTGTTCTTTAATTTTGGCTTCATCTTCAAAAATTTCTTCTACAACAACAGGATTCCCTCCCAATGCTTGTTTCATACTAGCCATGTTAATAGAGGGAGGAGAAGTAAATAATGTTGCAGCCTTTTGAGATGCAAACCTAGTATGTGCGCCAACATTTTTTGTTGCTCTTGTTCCTTCATCAATAATCACTCTAGTTCTTGGTTTTGTTGTAGAAGAAGATGCACCTTTAGGTTTTACTTTTGATTTATCTTTACCTGTCTCTACATATTTTTTTTTATCAGATGGCTTTATGGGAACCTCTTGTATTGCAATTTCAGGGGTTCTTTCCTCAATTCTTATACTTGGAGCTACCTTACTAGTTTCCTTCTCTTCTTAATAGGCTTTCCACTCTCAAATGATATTTCCTCTCTTTGCTTCTTCCTTTTATCTTCTGAGAATGTAGGCTCAATTTCTCTTTCTCTCAATGCTTTACAAAAATCATCAATCCAATGTTGAGTATAAACTAAGACTAGTCTGGTGAACTCATAAATTGATGTCATGTCTTCATCATTAAAACCTGGGTCTAGAATGGGTTCATCATATACCCTATCTTCATTATAGAACTTATTCAGCACCTGTCCATCATCCTCTTCCAACTGATCTGGGACATCATGAAGCTTGAGAGTCCGAGAAAACTCTAGGGACAATCTTTCATATTTTCTTTTTCTTACCATGCGCTCATCTTCACAATTAAGCAAATAATCTTCCAGGTGTGGCACATGAGCATGAAAACCAGCTATATTCTTAGCAATATTTCCTTCAATATCATAATATATCCTTTGAAGTGGGAACTCTTCAAAATGGTATGTTCTCATCTCTTCTTCACACAAGTCAGTTACTTTAACTGCACTACAATTGCAATTTCCTATTGCAATGGGAAATTTAAAAGAGGCCTTCTTGCGAGAATGGCTATAAAGAGCCTGATACTATTTCAATTGTATCACCAATTCCAATAAAATAATTTTATCTGTAGGGTACCTGGGCAGCATGAATGGATGTTCATCAAATCCCTCCACTATAATGTAGGAGTAAGTGGGTAACTGAATGTACCAACCTCCCATTGGTTGAATGGCACTTTGTGCTTCCAGGGATAATCTTTTTGCTTTATCACCTTCCATTTTTCTGACTAATTTCATGGAGAACAAATCATTAACTTTCCTATAATCATCTTTATACCCATAGATGGTGATCTAGGGTAGATGTGCATATATCAAATTGTTTCCAACCTTTGTGCCCAGAGTACCAATCTGTCTCAACCCTTGTTTACTAGCCCTCATAGCACAGGAGTAAATAACATATGATGACATATAGAAGCACCTAGTTTTGGGAAATGTAGTTATCTGTTCATATAGTCTATCACTTATCAGCTTTCCCCAATGCAATTCCATAGGACTTTCTACCAGGTGGGATATTATTACAAACATTTAGGGTTCAAATTTGCTTGCATCTCTTAAACCAACTACTCTGCTTAGCAAGGTTATAATACCTTGCATTTCTTGTTTAAACATAGACCTCTAAATTACCTTGGTATGTTGTGTAATGGACTCTTGGCACCATCGAGTACTCATAATTTCTCTATTACGCTCTTCAACATTCTGATATGTCTTGCTTTTAGCCTTTATATCAACATTGAACATTTGGGTGTAAATGGGGAGACCAAATGTGCATATGATTCCTTTCTGTGATAAGTCTGTGTAAATTCTCCCTTCTTTCTCAACAACCCTCTTGGTTGGGTTGTAATAATTTATAAATTGCATAACTAATTCAGGGGCCTCCATCACTGGTGGAAACCCTCCTGTAGGGAGTAACCCATTTGCCACAACATTATTGGAACATTGAGAAGCATTCTCTTGTAATAGCCATGAGCGGATTTCAATGTCAGAAGACCATCCCATATGAGTGTTTGTGACCACTACATTGATAAGTACAACTTGCGAATTGCAATACTTAAATTCATCTTCTAGCCTTACGTCAGAAGTGCTCATTTTATGTAATGTGTTCTGCAATTTTCAAAATGTGTGCCTTTTGTGTGAGTTAGGGTTAAATTTAACCAAAACTTGTATTTTATAAAATTTTCAATTCATTTTCGATTAAATTCAAGAAATTAGAGAATAATCAACATTTCATTTTTCAATGGAAATACCATTATCGAGATTTTTAGATTGAGAAACATTTAACAGAATATTAGTTATTCAATACATACCTGGTTCTGGTTGACAATGATGGTTTTTCATAATGCAACTTCAAAACCCTTGGTAGTTGCGTCTTGGTTTCTTGAATTTTACCTCTCCTTGGGCACCAATGTCATTTTGTTACGTCAATGTCCTTTTCCAATTTTCAATATGACACGAAGTGGAGTGTTACAAAAGCAATTGCATCCTTGAGGTGGTGCCAAGTACATAGGTAGTTCACCACCTTCATTAATTACCTGTTATTTCACATTAATTCCTTGAATAAAGGTGCAATCATTACGGATTATGGTTCAAATCATCAACACCTAGATTTATGTGTGTACTCACCACTAGAGAAGAAAGATAGTGTGATGATTATACATGGCAATTAGATGTCACGCTGATTCCTTGTAAGGCATATGTTATTAAAGATATGTGATCAATTGGTGATCATTGGGATTGAGGCTTTCTAGTATTATCCTTAAAAGGAAACACTGGGATCTGGGAAATACCTTCTAAGCTTGAGAAAGAGAAAACCATAACAAGAGAAAAGACCAGAAACTAAGTCTAAAAGATGGGTTAACAACATTTCAAAACAGACTCTCCAGTTTCTGATTTCTGAGTAAGAAAAGAAAAGGAAACAATAAGATACCAGGCTCTAGTAAAAGGGAAACTACCAGGATTGATGACTCTGGTCAAATGAAGTACCGAGTGGAGCTCAAATCACATGAAGATACAAATTCCTTTGGTGCAAGCACAGGACTCCGAGACTCCAGATTCTGGTAAAATGTTAAACTTTGTAAAAATACCAAAACACCGAATTTGGGAAATAAAAGGATAAAGCAATAGAAGGCCAAGTGAAATTGAAAGAGGATGAGCAACCAACCGAGCAACAAAATGATGCCAAAGTAGATGAAAGAAAAAAGGGGTGAGAGAAAAAGGAAAAAAAAGGGGGTCCACATTTTTTCAAAGGGAAAAATGGGGCATGTTATGAGACCACACAACAATAATTTAATAGAAGATATGGATTTTTTTTCAAAAGAAAAATATTGAGTCAAGATTTGTATAGATCTATAGAGAGGAATGCAAAATAAAGAAAATTAGAAGGCAAGAAGGCATTCTTGCTTGAGGTATCGAGAGATGGTGAGCCCATTGGGCCAAATGTTGCAAAGTGGGCCACCAAGTTGGGTGTAAGATGTATGGCCCATTTGGATATTTGCAAATCAAGTTTTGCAGAGCAAGATCCATGAGTTGTGGAAAATGTTATACAAAAAATGGAAAATGATTTTGAAACTATTGGTGGACAAATCTCTAGAAAATATTACAAGCAAAAGATGAGAATTTTGATAAACAATTTTAGATACAATTGCAGAAAAACAATCATGGAGGGAAAAGAGTGTTTAGACTCCACTCTATCTCCCAAAGAGTGGGAGGTATTAAGAGAAAGTATGCATTCCAAATAATATTTGGAAAAGAGTGACAAAGGCAAGAGAGCAAGAGATAAAGTGGGGGCTGGATATACATTTGGTTGAGGCGGGTTGCATGCCAAAATGGAAAAAATTTGCAGTAAGTGTATGGCTTTTTTGTTCAATTTACATTGTGTTATTTATTTCAATTTTTTATTGAACTGACTATATGTTGAAATTGACATTATATTTTAGGTGGAAAACAGTAATAGAGAAGTAGGTACAAAAGATATTGTCAATTATTTAGCAGCACTAGATCCTAGTAAATCTAAGAGTAGGATGAAGTGGAAATCTAGTTGGTCAATAGAGATTTCAAAACCATTTTTTCAATGCCCAGTAGGAGCCTTTGTAGATCATGTCAACTCAAATGAACTAGGGTACCAAAAGGTAATGAGTTGCACATTCAGTCTCACTTGGCAAGTTTCACAGTTGATTGCCTCTGTTAACCCTATAGTTTCTACATGGAATGAGCATAAATCCATAGATTTAGATGAGGTAAGAGGCTCTATTGATCTCATTTCTTCTTGTTTGGAAATTCTATATACAAATACCTCTTAATATGTAGATTATTGAAGTCTAAGTGTAGGAGAATCCAACCCAGTTTCTTTATTGTTGGAATGATCTAGAAAATGTTCTTTTGGACAAATTTATAGATTGCATTCTTTACTTGACTATTGAATGCTTTGTATATATTTTTGCATGATGGTTAAACCACATGCAGAGAAATTTTATCAAAGAAATAGGAAAACAAAAATGCCTTCATGATGTCAACTGAGTTGCCGATATTGATAGTGATCATGATGAAGTGGACAAGAATGCACAACATAGTCATCTTAGTTGTCCCGAAGTTGAGGTAATTAATATAATAGTTGCCAGTTATTTGTCCCAATGTTTTTTCATTCTTCATGGTTAAAATGTTCTTTTGGATAAAAAATTATAGCTTTTGCATTCTTTAAGTTGTAAGTTAATTTGTCCCAATGTTTTGACATTCTTCATTTGGACAAAAATTTATAGCTTTTGCATTCTTTAAGTTGTAATTTAATTTGTCCCAATATTTTTTCATTCTTCTTTTGGACAAAAATTAATAGCTTTTACATTCTTTAAGTTGTAAGTTAATCTGTCCCAATTTTTTTTCATTCTTCATGCTTAAAATGTTCTTTTGGAAAAAAAATTATAGCTTTTGCATTCTTTACTTGACTTATATTAATTTTTGCATGATGATTAAAACACATGATGCAAAGCAATTATATGAAAGCAGAACGAAAAGAAAAAGGCCATGTTAATTGAAATATCTAAAAATTTGTACAACTTCATGTCTACAATGACATTGATAGTGATTATGATGATGAACTCGATGAGCATGCACATGATATTCATAGTGGTAGTTGTTTTGAACTCGAGGTGAGTTCTATGAAACCACATGAAAGTAAGTAATCGTTGTTTTATTATGTAAATAAGGGTTATCATTACCTATTTGATAGAAGCTTGTTAGAATAGTAGTGAAGTGTAATTATCTAGTATACATAGATTATGGAAATAAGGGAGAACATATAACTTACATATGGAAGCTTAGAGCTTAGTTGTAATAAAGTGCATATAAATATTTTGACAATGCATTAGTCCATTGTGTTCGAGGATGTCATGGTCCTCAATTGGGGGGACTTCATTACGAATCCATGTCTCTTTTTGGAGTACCCATACAGTTTAGCACAATTGTAGTCTTTCCCTCCATTTGTTTGTACCTCGCAATGGGTTAGTTTTTTTTTCAGAGTAAAAATTTGCTTCTTTGTTATTCAACAGAATCAAAAAATCACATACAAAAACTGATTTATTCCAAGACATAAGACATTACATACAGTTGTCAAAAACAACATAATGTGTGTTTTATATCTCAATATAATGTGTATTTTTTTTATTTTTGCAGAAATTTATTGATAAATTCCAAGAAGGGGATAAAGTTGAGGTGTTGGATTCGTTTGATGGTGTTGTTGTGGGAATTGGGCGAATTCACTTACTATCTATTGTACATGGAGTCAAATTGAAAGGAAGAGGAGATGAAATTGTAAGTATTTTAAATTTCACACATAACATACCCCTTGCCTATGCAAATAAAATAGATGGAATTGTCGGTCTGAAAGAGAAAGAAGGGACCTTCACACGGTGGCCACTAAAATATTTGAAAAAAATGGCATAGTTGATGTTTATGATCTTGTAGTACTAGTTGTTAGAAAGCTTGGCCCACTACTTTATGCAATAGTTTGAATGTGTTGTTCAGGGATCTTAGTGTTTTTTTTAAGTCGTAAGGGCATAAGAGAAAAAGAAGGGTTAGTAGCAACAGAGTGTGGAGAGTGAAGTTGCAGACAGAGAATGTACTGAGCCTGAATTTAACTTGAACCCAAACAAAAACTAGAAAATTTGATTTGGGTGTACATTTTATGAGTAGAACAGAGAGTGTTCTATTTTACTGCACCTGCAATGTAAAACCCCTTGATTATGTTTTTCTCTTTTTGTTTGGGTTATGCTCATTCAAATTGGTGCATTATAGAAGAGGGGATATGTTGTTGTGTAAGCAGTAGATGCAGAGAACAGAGGTGCAGAGAAATAAGTAAATACAAAGCAAATAAAGAGGTGTAGAGAAGAGGAAAAGTTGTTGAGAGTGCAACATACATGTATGTGCAGTTGCAAATAAGTTGCAACATAGAATTTTCATCAAAATTGTAATATCTTGCATAAGAAAAAAAAAAAAAGGCATTGTAACTTAGTTTTCTCAGTCACAGCACTAAGAAACACACTTTGTAATAGTACACTTTTCAAAGAAAAGACACATTTTTGCCTTGTATCTATTGTAAGAACACATTTTCTCAATAAAATTTCAATATTTTTCCTTCTTAATAGTTGTTTCATTATGTGCAAATGAATGATTGATTATGTGTTTCTATGTTTTTATATGTTTAAACCTCAATTAAAGTATTGTCTCATTTCTAGCACTTATAGGAAGAAATCAATGAACAAAAATAATTAAATAAACTACCAATTAACTAAATATACTACCAACTGATAGAAAATGGTGAATAAATATGACTAAATATAATGATTATGCAATTAATAAACAATGTATCAATATACCTACCAATTGATAGAAATTAGTGAACAAAAATAATTAAATAAACTACCAAATTGATCAAAATGATGATTAAAATTAATGACTAAATACACTACCAGTGGCCAGAAATTAGTGAATAAAAATGACTAAATAAGTGACCAGTTAACAACAATCAATGACTAAATTAACGACTAAATATATCAGTGAATAAAAAATAACTAAATAAGTGACCAGATTACAACAATCAATGACTAAATCAACGACTAAAAATAAGTGACCAATTAAATATATCATTGAATAAAAAATATCCAATTTAGAAAATAAAGATAATTATTTTCATGTGACACATGGTGAGTGGGAGGATGAGGTGGAAGGTAGTTAGAAAAGTATGTAGAAATGTGACAAATTTGAATTTAATGAGAGAGAATTAATTAGAATAAAACAAATTATTTAAATTCTTTTATTTTAATTAAATCATGAAGAGGATGAATTAGAATAGAGGAATTAAGGAAATAGGAACTATGTAAATAAATTTGCAATTTATTTATATAGTAGAAGAATACAGATTTCATTAATTAAATAATCGATATTTAATTAATATTTTCTAGACCAATTTTGAGTGTATACATTTTTCCCCTCTTTGAAGTGGTGTGTTTATGTATTACTTCAAAGAAAAATTTACCAATGCTGCTAAAAAAAATTTAACAATGCCCCAGATAGTGATTTTCAAGAGATTACAACTGTATGCCCCCTTGGGAGATAAATCGAGAAATTTATGATGATAAAGGATTTTTGATGATTTTTTGAAAATTTCTAGTGATTTATGATGATGATGATGATAAAATTCAGCTTTGATGATATTCCAAAGATTTATCTCCCAATATGGAAGAATTTGAGCTGCCCCAATTAATTGATTAATTGATGCCTTATATTGCCTCCTTGTGTTTGATGTTTGATGATCGCATTCAGCCAATTGATTTGATGATGATAGATTAGATGATTGACCTCATGATAGGTGAGGATCACTGATAGATTGATGATTGTCCTCATAATAGGCGAGTATCAATGATAGATTGATGATGATTGACCCCATGATAGGTGAGGATCAATGATATATTGATGATGATTTGATCAAAGTCTCATCAGAGCTGATTAGATTTGATTGATTGATTGTTGTTGATTGATTGATAAGATTGTTGATTTGTGATATGTTATGATCATAGGAGGATTTTAGAATTCTTTTGTCTAGGGAATGGTTCCTAAAGACGTGGGACATGATTTTGCATCTAGTGTAGGTGGATTTTGATTATGATTGGGCAATATGATTTGGTGTCTCTGATTGATATGCCCCAATATAGGATCAATAGGGTAATTTTGACTACTTTAGCTGAGAGGTTGATTGATGCATTGGGACTTGATGTATACATTTGTTCAATTGTGGAATTGATGATTTCTGCCACTTTGATGATGTAAAGTTTTCCAGCCTTGGAAAATCTATATATATAGATGCAAAACTTAGTATGAATGCAGCCTAAACATGCAAGCCTAATAATGTAATGATGTCATCCTAGTGATTTTTTTTCTTGTGCTTATTGTCATCATTGATCTTTTAAAATTTTTGAAAGTGAGTACAAATATTAATGGTATAATTAGACCATGATGACCTGAGTACTATTTTCATGGTGTTTGATAGTGCAAGTTAACACAAGCATCTAGGTATAATTGAACCAAGATGACCTGATCATTCCTTGTGTAAACAGACAAGAGTTAATTGTTTTCCTATGTGAATCTAGAATGTCATCAGTGATACTTTGTAGAGCACATCCCATGATGATTCTCATAGTAATAGTGATTAACTCACAAACAAAAACAAAGAAAAATATCATTCTCCTTCCTAGCTCCTCTAGTTCAATACATCATCGAGGTGCTCCAGAGATATGATAACAAAAATAAAATTTCGCCAGTTGAACATTTATTCCACAGCGATAAAGCCATGATTCAGAAGGAATATCATCCATTTGAGGTTTGTTTTGATTGGATTGATTTGGTTGTTTGATTTTGGATGGTTGATGTGTTACTGATTGTGATTGATGTTCAATGTTGGGTTGGACTATAATCTTTATGTTTGTGGTGTTTTTTGTGTTGTTTGTCTGTTGGTTTAAGCTCAAAGTTTATTGCCCCTAGTGAGTTCAAGGTTTTTCCCCCAGTATAGGGTGAGACACGACCACGATGCCAGGATATGTACATGATGCTTTCTAATGATAGGAAAATTGATGGAAAGAGTGAATGGTCGGTATGCTCAAATAGATGGAAAAGTTGATCTATCACAAATAGCGCATGTTGGCAGGTTTTCACTACTTATTTTTATTGCACTTGTTTCATATTTTATGATGTTTTTGGATTTTTGATCTTTTTTGGATTTTTTTTTGGATTTTTGATCTCTCTTTTTTTTGGATTTTTTATTTTTCAGATGTTTTTGGATTTTTTCAGGACTTTTTCTAATGTTTTTGGATTTTTCAGGACTTTTTCAAATGAAATGAAATGATATGACCAATTTAATGAACAAGATGCCCCACAATAGAGATAATGCAACCATGGATAAGTGATAGATCAAAATGAAAGATACACTACAAAACATGTCACACAAGCAACATATCTTTTGTCGAAAGATGATAATGGTTAATCGAGTAGGATGCCAAAAATGATTGATTCCATAAGACATGATGATGATAAGATTGATGATTGTTGATTGAAAAAAGATATGAGGATTTGATAATGTTTTATAGCTAGGCTCAAATATGATTTGTATGATAAGATCCAAGGTTACAAAGGAACATGATGGTATGGATTTTGATAAGCTAGGAGATATGGAATGGAAGAAAGCGAGGATAAATATAATGAATGGGATGATCAAGATCAACTAGATAAGATATGGACACAAGGTCCAAGTATTTTGCACCTATTCCTCATCAAGACCAAGGACGAGAAGAAAGGATGTATTTAGAGAGAATGATGGAATATGGATAAGAGAAAGGATATGATATGGAAGATATGGACAAAGTGAATAGGATAAGATATATGATGTTCAAGGAGATACTTAACCTTGTCAAGATCAAAGGTGGAGATGTAAGGAATGATAAGATGGGTGAAACTTGCCCCCCAAGTGTAGAGTGCAAGAGGAATATGGAAAAATAGGATATGAATGATAGGGAGATGGAGGAAGGACGTAAGCATCAAGTTTCATGACCAAATATCCCTTTAATAAACCATGGAAATGGGGATTAGACTCATAAATGTTGGCCTATTAAAGGTATGATGGGAGAACTAAGGACTTATGCAAAGGTTTGGATTAAAGGAGAATGATGGGAGATGAGTGTTGGATAATGGATAGGAAGTGGGAAGACTTGTTGATGGAAAGATGGAAAGGATTGCAAGGTCAACATTGGCACACACCTTGAAGGGTGGTGGAGTGATGGAGGAAAAATGGATTTGGAAGGTGATAAGTTTTTAGATGACAAATTGGAGGAAGATTTTGGATTAGAAAATTTGGATGTCAATTTAGATTTTATTGCTTCTATGAGACTTCTTGGAATCCATATGATTTTTTCCTTTGATATTTTCTTTGTGGGCCTTTGTGGCCTTTGAGATTTTTCTCTTTGATTTATGGACCTTTGTGGTCTTGGGAATTTTTCCCTTTGTTTTGATGGGCCTTTGTGGCCTTTTGAAATTTTCTTTTGATTTATGGACCTTTATGGTCTTTGAAAATTCCCTTTTTGCTTTGATGGTCTTTTGTGGCCTTTTTGATTTTTCCTTTGATTTTGGATCAAATTTTCTTTTATTTTTGCATGTCTCTTCGAGGAGACATATTGATCCTTTGACACATGTGGATTTTGATATGGAAGCTTTTGAAATTTGACACCCAAATTGCTTCCAAGAGCAATGGGAGGGGTGGATGGAGATGAATGGTATGGAGGTATCATGGATGAGTGAGTGTAGGTAGAATTTTGAAAGGGCATCAAGGATGTGTGCCTTTGTTCTTCTTGAGGAATAAGAAATGGACCTAGGATAGATGGAAGGTTTGATGGACTAGGATGAGGACCTAAGATAGATGGAAGGTTTAGTGAATTAGGATGAGGACCTAAGATAGATGGTAGGTTTGATTGACTAGAACACTTAGGTGTATAACCAAGGCTATGATTATATATGTTTTCTTGAGCAAGAATGGGTTCTAGGATACCTTGTTCATGAAGGCCTAATCCTTTGCCTTTGTAGTTCACACTTTGACACATTCGTTTACCAATGGAATATGTATTGTTTGTGAAACAAGATGCAAGTCCATTTTAGGGAGGATATGATATGATGAAAGGATAGGTGTTGGAAGTAAACCGGAGTGGATAAAGGTGGAGGATCCTAATTTGTAGGTGTGTGGTTCATGGATAGCTTGTATAGGTGTGATAGGATCTTGACATAGGGGTGATGGGGTGTTTTGATCTTGGCTTGGAAAAGGATCAGGAGATGTAGGAGATGGAGTATCTTTCTCTTCATTAGGTATGGAATCATCATGTGGTGGTGTGAAATGCATATCTTGATCTTGAGAAGGATGAACATCTTCATGGAATGAAAGGATACCTCAGATGGAAGCATATCTTGATCTTGATGAGTAAGGGAATCCTAAGATTTTGGAGAAAGCATATCTTGATCATCAGATGGTAGAACATCATTAGATAGGATGGAAGAATTATCATTCTCCTAAGATGTAATGGAATTGTGAGATGGTATGGATTCATTAGATGAAGTGAAAGGAGGACTTGGAAGGATACTTTTCTCTCGAGATGAAAAGGAATCATTGTGAATGAAAATTGAAAGGAGGGGATCATTACTGAATTCTTGAGAGATGGGGTCTTGGTCAAAGATTGGAAGAACTTGTGGAATTTTGGTATCATCAGATGAAGTGGAAAGAATGTTTTGATCTTGAGGTGTAGAGGAGTCTATGCTAGCATGGTTTGGACTAAGAGATTGACATGAGTCATTAGATGCAGAAGATATGATAGAAGAAGGTGGATGAATGGAATCATTAACTTGGGTGAAAGAATCCTAAGATTTATTTTGACTTATGGGAGATGAAGATAGATGCATGACATGGTAAGATTGTTCAATATCATTTGTGTTTAAAGACTTTTATTTGGGCTTCTCATTTAAATTTTTCAAGAATTTGAAGACATTGAACTTGGATGATGTATTTATTGGTGGAGAAGGTGTCATGTTCATTGTTTGGTCAAGAGGATATGGGTAGATATCTGGCAGCAAATATCTTTCTGTAGTTGTTTCTCTTTGCATATCCTAGATTTGTTGTTGAAGGTTTTGCATTTGTTGAGTTAAAGCATTCAATTGATCCTCATCTATTTCAGCCATGGTGTTTTGAGTTTCAATTTCTTGTTCTTTGAGTTTATGCTTTTGGGACCTTGTTAAAACGGGCATGCAAGTGATGAAGGTTTGCTAAATTTTGATCGTTATTTAGGAGTACCAAGGAAATACCTAGGTCGGATAGAATGATGAATTCTATTGATGTGACTAAGGTAATGAAATTTGATGTAAAGTGTGTTGTTTCAAGATGAAGGATCATAAACCTTGATGGGGAAACTCAACTTGATGATCAAATTTGGGTGTTGATGATGATGGGAACTTTTAGATGCTTGATCAAAGTTTAGGTAAAGTGTTTCACTTGGATAAGTGAATTTTAACAAAGATTTGGACTCTAAAGGATATTCCAAATTTGAGGATATTTTGAAATTTTGGTTGCAATCGTGAAATGGTGAGAAATTTCCTTTCCTAAACAAGATGTTCGAATCTTTGGAAGATTCTTGGATTTTAGCAATAATAAAATGAATATCAACCAGGGTTTTTATTTGAAGATTTTTTGTAAAAATTGAAGAGAAATATGTCTCTAAAGTCACAAAGCATGGAAAGATGTTGTTGGTGTTCCTTTGGACTAAGATTTATGGGTTTTGGTTTTCAAATTTTAATTTTTTGTGAAGCCATTGGGTAAAAACCATGTTTAGACTCTTGTTAAGGTTGCAAATGACTCTGGACTGGAAAAAATGCTTGATTTTTGGTTTCAAAATGATGGATGAGAAGGGTATTTAGCTTTTTGTTTTTGGGTTTTAATGGAAGTGTCATTACAGTGGGCCGAAGTGCCAAAAAGGCAAAAGCACTATAGGAAAACTCAGATGCACCATAGAATGGCTTGGAAGTGCCACAGAAAAGGGTCAAAGCACCATAAAATAGATTGGATGTGCCATAGAAACAGGCGAATGTGCCACAGAATTTTGAGTTCAAAGTGCCACAGAAAAGGTCACATGCGTTAGCAAATAAGGTAGAAGCACTAGAACAGAGGGTGAATGTGCTGGTAAAATAGGTGAAAGCGCCACAAAAAGTAGCAAAAGCGCTAAACTGGGGAATGCAATAGTTTATTTCCATTTTGTTTAATTTCTCTAACTTTTGGTAAAAGGACAAATAATTCCTAGATGATGTATTCTTAATCACAATTTCTGTATTTTTTCTAGTGCGTAAAGTTTCGTTTGAGGTTTATTTTGAGAACAATTTGACAAGCACAATCAAGCAAAACATACATTCCCTAGGGCTGTGATGGACTATATTCTCTTGGATTCCACACGGGTTTTACCCCAACCGCACCTATCTTTCGCGGATGAATTCAGAAGCTTGGCCACACAGGCTCCCCCTTACATTGCACTCTCTTCTTAAGTCAACCAAGCTTCCAGCTTCCATGAAACTCCTATGGAAAACTGATCATCTCTACTAAAGACTGCGAGAATGAGGATGCCTTCACACCAACTGGTGTTGTACCAAGAGAATAGATAAAGGATAATTTGGTCAATTCTATAAAAAGGGTTCTAGTAAGGACTTTTCGTTCATAGAAGTTGACCCAATGTGGTGAGAGACCATTTTTTCCCTTCTCATTGGAGCCAACCACGTGATATTGGCGTTTACTCCAATATCCACATTTATATCCCAGCTAGAAATACTCTTGGCTTTAGAGTGTTACCGGTTGAGTTGTTCCCTTGGGTGAGTACTTTTTCCCCAAGGAAGGCCCTCTAGGATAAACAAAAGCGAGAGAGTATACCCATAGTTCGATCCTCTTTATTCTACATGAATAAAGAGAGAACCCTCGCCATATACCCTCACACTCGTAGATTAACAAAGAATGGGTCTGGCTTTTTGGTCACCCAGTAAAGGGGAGAGCATATGCCTACCATTCAAAAAACACCACAAAGAAATGAAAAGGAAGGGGTCTAACTTTTTGGTCACCCAGTTAAGGGGAGAGCATATGCCTACCCTTCCAAATAGGCAGTAAACATGGTGTTTATTCCCTGCTAATTAATCTATGTTCCTAATTTAAGCAAAAAGGAAAGACATAAAATTTAGCCCCTACATCAAATTCATTAGTAGTTTCTCATATATTATCTTTGGCAAGCATTCTGGAGTTTCAGCATGATCTTTAACAGCGTTTTATGCAACCTGCAAAATAGAAAAGCCAACATTAGTTTTCATTTTCAGGAAAAAAATTACAGAAACAATTAAAAACGCTGAAACAAAAAATAGAAGTGCCAAAACAACAGAAGTGCAACAGAATTAAGTAAAAGCACCATAGAATTTGGCCAAAGTGCCACTAAAAAGGGTGAAAGCATCACAGAAAGCCTTGAAAGCACTAAAGAAATCCTTCGGAGTGCTAGAACAGTCGATGAAAGCGCTAGAGAATCTTTCATAAGCGCTAGAAAATTACGCAGTTGCGCCAAAAAACCACACGTCTACACCTATAAAACAAAACTTCTAGAAAATGTTAAAATAACAAGGGCTAGGCCCCACAATGGGTGCCAATTTATGTTTGTTATAAAATATGCGTGAATTATATCAAAACAAACACACTTAGATGGGAAGTATTATAGTAAAGAATCTATCTAAATTAAACATAGTTTAACAATAGAATCCTCTAAAAACTTCGCATCCTCCTCTAATCTTAAATGTCCTAGAAATTTGTGCTCTTAGATCTTATTCCTGCACAAATCCCTGAGATGTCATCTAAGAAACAAGTAGCCTACTTGCCTACAATGCAGAATCTAAACCTAAATCAACATGATTAAAATATTTAGCTGTATGAAATGATAACTAGACATGGTGAAATGATCCAATATGCACAAAATGATATGAAGTGGAAGATAATGAAAACTATGCTAATGCTAATGGGATTTAGAATTGATTCTACATTCTAAATTAAACTATGAAATTCCTAAAGGAACCATGATCCAAATCAAAATTGATAACTAATCCTAAATGCTAAGCTAAGAATGCAAATGAAGCTCTAAAAACTCAAGTGAAATTATGCAGAGTAAGATTATGCAATTGCTCCTTATTGAAAGGTTGTAAATGGGCCTCAATTTATAGATTTTTCCAAGGCATTGGGTGAGTTGGTAGCCATGAACAATTGAGATTTGATTAGGAGAAATCAGTGGTGAAGAATGAGAAGAATGGAGAAAACAAGGCAATGGTTCCCTTTAGTAAAACCAATTTGCCAAGTGTAGGAAGGAATCAATTGGAGGATGAAGCCATGTGTCTTAAAGGTTGTTAAATTTTTTTGAGAGTAAATATCCAATTTAGAAAATAAAGATAATTATTTTCATGTGACACATGGTGAGTGGGAGGATGAGGTGGAAGGTAGTTAGAAAAGTATGTAGAAATGTGACAAACTAGAATTTAAAAATTCAAATTTAATGAGAGGGAATTAATTAGAGTAAAACAAATTATTTTCATTTTTTTATTTTAATTAAATCATGAAGAGGATGAATTAGAATAGAGGAATTAAGGAAATAGGAACTATTGCAATTTATTTATATAGTAGAAGAATACATATTTCATTAATTAAATAAACAATATTTAATTAATATTTTTCAAACTAATTTTGAGTGTATACAAAATTAATTTCTATCCTCTCCCAAAATGCACTTGCATAAATGTTCCTATCCCAAAAACACTTGTTGGCCCCAATGAGCTCTTGAACAATTCGTACAACTCTACATTGGTCATTGAATAAAGTTATAAAAATTCCCAATGAAATGCATTTGGCAAGCTTAGAAACATGATAGATACTTCAAGTATAGACATGATGAGTACAATTAAAATTGAACTTTGAGCAACAAAAGCATTAGGAAACCTGAGATGCCTCTTACATGTAAGATTGGTTATGCTTGCATGTCTCAAACCAATAGCTCCTCTCATTCCATACAAACATTTTCCTAATTACAAAATCATTTTGATATTACCAAATTGAAGTCTCCATATAAATAAACTATGAAGGACAATTAAAATTATGATAAATATGTGGTGCTAGCCATCAACTTCAATTATTGAATTTTACTCTAACCAAAATGCATCCAACTAATAGTGAACCATGATTAACTATAAAAGATAAAACTTGTGTATCAAGGTGGGCAGTGAAAACTTAAAACCTAGAAACAAACAAGCGCTCTGCATGAGCTGGAGTCCCTGCCTTGAGCAGGTTTGTAAAAGAGGACATAGAGTGCATAGGTCTATTTGAAGGTGGAAAGAGTAGAAAGAAGAGTATAAGATAAAAATCAATCTATATTTAAGTTGACAAAATTTTCAACCAATAGTCTCATAGCTTGCAATGATTGCAGGATATGCACAAAAATAATTTATTGAAAAAGCTCTACAAGCTTTCAAGCAAATGCAATTGGTAGGTGTAAAGCTAGATCCAACAACCTTTGACAGCACCCTCACTACTAGTCCATCAAAGATGATGAAGGTGGATTTTTCCCAAGTATCATTTCTTTTGCAAAGAATGTCCAAAGGTTAAGCTTAAACATCCCACATTTGAACAATGTCACTAAGGCATGGCTCCTTTGTAACAAAGAAATAAACTAAGAAATAAAATTGCAAAGACAATTCATTGAGTTACCAAGCTTTATATGCTAGGAAATGAAATGCTAATGAAATATGACTATTTCACTCCAATGATAATACATAAATTTAAAGTTCTAGGGGAAAAAAATATCATGATAAAGGGACAAAATTAAACAGACACTTTGCATTATAGGTATATGAGATATATAATTTTGCATTGCCATAAAATTGTTTATGCAGTTAGTGATATTCACCATCATTTTGTTCATTAGATATCAAGCTTAGAAGGTATTTTTTTACAACCAGAAAACCATTACATGTTGACAATTAGCATACGAGCTCGATTGAAAATGAGCTATACAGGAAATGTTCTAGTATATAAGCGTAGGATTGTCCCCTGATTCTATATCTATCAACAAAAATTTAGTCATTAATCAGCATCAGTAGCTTGGGCATAGAGTCAATTCCTTGCAACTTTCTGTAACAGCTTCAGAAAAAACAGAGTGTCTCAGTTATTTTGTCCATAGGTTATGTGTCTCAGCTCACAAGCGGACTCCTCATTACTAACATGTAGCACTTGCCTAAGATCTACGAGGAGAACTTCAGTGTTCCAGCTATGAGCTCCTTGAAGGTATAATGCCTTGAGTACTGAATGATAAGCAATGAGCTCTATCTACTTCAAAGTCGCTTTTGCACCTATTTCACAAGTACTACCAGGATAACCATTAGTTTTCCTAATGTCTAAAAGATAAGGAAAATTCATTGCAATGTTCTTCTCGGGTGTAGAATGAGAATCCACAGATCTATGTGCCTCTCCTGTCACACCCCTAGCATGCAATGTGTTCTAAACTTCTTCGTGCTTAGCTTCAGATAATGGAACTTCAGTTTCTTTGGAAAAATTTGCATGTGGGGGCAGAGAAATGATTTCTGCCCCCCTCCTTGTATGGAAGGCTCTTTGCACCTTCCATGTATGTGCCTCTCCATAGATCTGTGTGTGTCTCCTGTCACACCCCTAGCATGCAATGTGTTATGAACTTCTTCGTGCTTAGCTTTAGATAATGGAACTTCAGTTTCTTTGGAAAAATTTGCATGTGGGGGCAGAGAAATGATTTCTGCCCCCCTAATTGTATGGAGGAAGGCTCTTTGCACCTTCCATATCCCTTCCAGCTGTATTCATTGTCCTTTTACAGGTAAAGCATTGTCTAGTTGGTCTTTAGTTGTCTTCCTTCGCCTTCTTGATTTATTAGTTAGCTGACCCTCTATATTTTTCAAGGAAGCACATAGACCATTAGCCTTACCTTCTACTAAGAGTCCACAAAAAATGGCCTCACTTTTGAATTTGTTGGGTCTAGTATGTGAAATGTGGCTTTGTGTTGCCAAGAAAAATGCATATTTATGTCTTTTCTTTGCATAGAAAAACAAATGAAAAGCAGTGCATTTTTCAAACAGTTCACTGCCTTGTCTATGGCTTGTCATGGCATTCCATCACCATGAGACCACAATTCTTTGAGGCATTTTCTAAACAGTTTACTGCCCTGTCTATGCTATTGCTTACTATTATGTTTTAGGCTTTTAGCCATAGCAGCAAGGCAGTGAACTGTTTGATAAAATGATTTGGTAGACATGTATGAAAAATGTGGTAGCATAGACAAGACAATGAACTATTGGGAAAAATGCCTCAAATAAATATGGTCTTGTGGTGACTGAATGCCATGATTTTTCCAAGCATCCATAGCTTGTTTTAAAGTTCCTATTTTAGGCTTTTAACCATAGCAACAACATAGTGAACTGTTTGATAAAATGCTTTCGTAGGCATGTATGAAAAATGTGGTAGCATAGACAAGGCAGTGAAATATTTGAAAAATGCCTCAAAGAAATGTGGTCTCATGGTGATGGAATGCCATGACAAGCAAATGATAAAATGTAAAGCATAAACCTTGGAAGGACTAGACAATATGCTCATGATTTCAGCTTGATCAATGAGAAGATTGGGCTCGCAGATGGTTCCTACCATTTGAATGAAATACAATGATAAGCGAAGTGGGAGGCCAACAAGGGTTCCTGGCAAGGCCCTATTCAAGAAAACAAAAGAGACATCATGTGTCTTGGCAGGGAAGATAATGTTCTACCGTGGGTCCATTTTTTAATTGGGTCTCAGGACACGTGCAAATTGCAACACATTGTGCGACCTAAAGGGCCAAAACAGGTCCTCTAGATGTGTGTTACTTATGCAAACTTGACTAGTGAAAAACAACTCACTTGATTGACTCCAAGAGTAGATGATGTTGGACTGATGCAAGCAACCTGTAATGAAAAAAAAAAACCAATCGTGCTGGGAAGATAATATCTGGTCATTTGAACACAAACCTGTTATTGGTGCAAAATTCTAAATTTTAAGTTTTATTTACTATCCCAGAGTTAAAGAATAGACAAGGCATGTAATTCTCCTACCAAACGCCCCAAGGAGTGTATTAGAGAACATAATTGCAGGGAAAACACATGATAGATTTGTTGAAATGCTTTCAGAACTTTCGAGCACCTACACTTTGCAGGCAAGAAGCCAAACTACACAACATGCATGCAGAGCAAGTTGAAGAGTACCATTGAATCTTAAGCGAAATTCTTAAAAATTAATTATGCAAATAACCATGAGATCAAGAGTTAAACCTCAAGTGCAGAGTAAAATACAAACACTTGATTGCAGAGTCGGACAGAATTGCAGCCACAAGAATGGGGTTAATCCTTGAAACCCTAAAAACATGTACTTCTACAGACTTGGCGGTGTGTAGAATGAGAATGTACTTCTACCAACCATTTTTAGCAGACTCAGGGGTGTGCAGAATGAGATGAATCCACTGCAGCCTTGACATTTTTTTTATTTTCTCATAGAATTCAATAGCTCCACACTATACCAGGTTGAAACTTCAACCTATGACGCCTAAGCATAATTTACTACAATGGATTATAAATGTGGGCAAAAATCCTATATGTGTAACCATCTAAATGTATGGTTCAAGTGTAAGATTGCTTAAGATTTAACAAGAGTTATAAGGCTGAGTTATGTACATAAACAGAGCAAAGACTAACATTAATATTGAGATAAAATATGCTTCTTGAATGATTTAAGTGGTGATGGATGAATAAACTACAATAGACAGGTCCCTTTATCATTTGGGAAACTAAGTCAAGTCCCAAACCTTACATACAATCATGCGTGTGAGACTCAACATAGGAACTAGAAATGCATTCATAAACCATAAGCTAGGTTGTATGATTAAAAATATTCCATTATATAATCAAAAGCATACACAACAAAGCCTCTTTGAATAATCCGTGATGAGAAAAGTGAACCCATATATTGCATTAGAAAGAGTAGCATCAAATGCACTTTGATACGGTTTAAATGTATGTGACCATCAGATGCTTAAATTAAGAGAGATATATGTGATCAAAGTTTGGTTGCAAGTTCATAAATAATCCTGAAATGGCATAGTCACATGCCTTCAAAGTAGCAAGACTCAAACAAAACAAGAGTATGTCATAATAGAATTGAAATTTTCCCAAGCGTTACATTTGCAAATCAATTCATTAAGAAGATAATATATATTACAGAGAAAATTGAACTTTCTGCATCCAAGGCTTCTAAAGTTTTAGAATTCATTAAGTACTGTGCATGTTCGATTGAGGAATAAAATAGTTCAATTAAAATTTTGAATAAAAAACAACCATTTAGGTCATCTATAAACTCCTAGCAATATGTTTCTCTACAAATGTTGTTCTCTAATTAGGGAGTGGCTACATATACTGTAGCCCATTATATTGAAGTAGTACAAAGGTATTTGAAGGGGAGGACTGTATTATTCTAATTAGTGTTTGGTAACTACTGAACTTTATATATATATGGTTTCTAGTACCAGGACCTTTGAAACTCTTGGCGAATACAATGGCTTTGTTGATCTTAAGTTTTTTGCAAAAAGAAGCAAAAACGAGGAAATGCTACAACCATCAATACTGTATATGCCAAGTCACATTCTATCACTGCCATGTTATTTTTGAACTCTATGAAAAGGCTTCAAAGTGTGAATGCTATATCAAAGGGTAACCTTTAGAATATATCGTGGTCATACCTCAAGATTCTACACAAATTCCACCCAACCACAAGAACATTCCCAGCTAAAAAGGGCCCAAGACTGAAGAACAGGATGACGCAATTTAGTCCAATTTGATTCTATGAAAGGGCTTTCATCTCATTAGATTTTCCAAGTGGAAAATCTAAGAGTACTCAGCCACAAGTATATTATAATCAAAATAAAAAATAATGATATCACCAAAAAACTAATGCAAGGAAAAATAAATACAAAACCAGATCATTCATGAAGACAACATTGCTTGACCCCTGATTTACTTAAGAGTATGATAAACAAACTTTTAAATGATAGAAGAAGCAACTGAACACAAAAAAGAGTAATAAAAAGTCAAGTATTGTTTAGATGAAAAATTAGCTAATAACATACCATTTTTGTCTGATATTGTCTAACTGATTTGTAATTAGCATCTATATTCCATAGCTAATTTTGATCAATTAATCTGTAACTAGGATGTAAATAAATTAATTTTGGTTAATTATGTTTGTTGTTCTCATGGTACATTTTTTTATTTGTACTGAGAAAACTAGAAATTTCCCTTTAAATGTGTTTTAGTGCTGAAATTAATTGTTGGAAATAGTATAAATAAAATGAAAACTCAGAAGAGAAATGCTAAGGCTATATCTTCTATTTCTACCATCCCTTGCAACTTTCCAAGCCAAGTTTCCTTCTAAAGGCCACCAAAAACAACAAAAACATATAAGCAGTGCACTTATAACATGCTTTATAACATGCTTTACTCTGGAGCTTGCCCCAGTACACGTTGGCACTCATATCTTGTAGTTCTCAAAACCTTCAACCAAGAATAAATACAAGACTCACAAGGGGTGTATGATCTGTGTTTTGAGGATCAGGATGCTATTGCAGACGACAACATAGGTTGTAAGCTGTAAATTACTTTGTTATAATGAAATGTAACAAAAAATATTCTTGATATTTGTCATTCATGGAATCATGAGGCAAAGTAATAAAATAATATCCTTCCATGTAAACTAAACAAGCATATTACATATGGGTGCAAAATGACAATTAGAAGTTTGAGAATGAGGATTCCTGTGATTAGAAACTAGGGGAATGCTTTCTAACTAATTTAACTAGTTGCAATGCTTATGCATATGAGCTTTATGGGTTGAGTAAAATTGCATTTATATACAAATATGCGAGGCACCTAGAACTATGGATTGCTATAAGAAGCTTCAAATCTATAATGGTTGATAGCTCGCCCTCTTTTTGATAGGTTGGGTCACCTTCTAGGTCTCTGTTGCATGGGGTCCTTTTATGTTGCAAAGACTATTGGAGTGTCAACAAGTGTGGCACTAAGTCTGAGCTATGTTAAATCCCTTATAATAATGCCTTATAGAATCCCAGCTAAGCAGCTTGAACCTTGGAACAATGACATAAAAGCTGAAAAAAGCTGTGCAAATTTTAATGCAACCAACTCACTCCTGAACATCCTAATGGGTTTGCTTGAAATGTATACCTGCAAGCATGGCATTTCTAGCTGCCAGTCTAAATTGATTGACAATTCCAGAAATTTATGTAGTCCTCAGAGTTCTCGGCCTTGAGTAATCCCCTCATGTTCCATCCAACATCAAGATGGACCATCCATCTACTATTGCTTTGTTTGTTGAAGATATTGGAGCTTTACCCTCTGACTGGTAAACTATAAAATACAAAGAAACTTTTGTAAAAGATAAATAAATCCAATCATATTTTGCAACTAATACACTATTTTATCCTGTCAAGAAGGATAAAACACAATGCCCTCAACAAAAAGACTAAAGCATTGAATAGAAAGAGAGGAGAAAAAGGCCTTCATTGCCAAGTTGGAGAAAATAAACAAGGCCATTTTTATTGCCCTCCTTCTTTCACACTTGTATGTGATGCCCTGCCCATGTGCCATAGCTGACAAAAGATGATCCCAGCCTTTTCACGAACGACATCCACCACTTTCTTCAAGCCTTCAACCTACTCAGCTAAAAATATGCCAAGGGAGTTGGGAAACCTACTCACAAAATAACATATATATAAATTATTTCTGATAAACCAGTTATGTTTTGAACCTAAGACCCTGTGTTAACATAGCTGAGATAGTTTACTACTAAGCTACCAGGGGGAAATGGGTAACAATAAATGAATAGTTAAAAGCACTGCTCTGGCTAGACACAACAATGGAAATCATGGGCCTCAGAAAGTGGGTACCTATGAGAAAGCTCGAAACTGGAAAATTTCAAGGGTGATAGAATATGGGGCTTTCAATCCCATTGGTCTGCGCTAACTCTCTTGGGTGGAGAAAAGAGGATGAAGGCGGTGGCCATATCTAGCAACTACCCTACCATGCAGACTACAAAATGCAGGAGAATTTACAATGCCACGCACCCAGTTCTGTTACATGTGCCCTCTGCAGAGTAAAGAAACAAAACATTAGGGAAAGATGCATATACTTTGCCCTCTTCCAAGGCAGAATTCTCTGCACTTCAATCTATTCACAATAAATGAAAAGTAGATCTAAAAATACTGGGTCTGAGAATTGCAACCTATGTACAACAAACATTGGATGGGATGGTGGAGGCATGGAATGATCACCAAACGACATTCATTTGAAACATTTTCCCAAACACTCCATTGTTTTGTCCATGCCCAAACCCTCAGTAGCAAGAAACTAGTGCAACATTTTACCTCTAATGCTCGCTGCTTCGAAGAAGAAGACTCAAGCTTTCCTCCAAATGCTACCTCCAAGTCCAAGCCCAAGCACACGAACGTGTGTTTCTGCCATGAATGAGCAGGCTTTACCGACAGCTTTCGTCCGCACATTTGCAAAATGAACGACACCTAATAGGAAGAATGCCACCTGACACCATGAAGAATGCCCGCTTGCAAAATGTGAAAGCAATATGCAGCCACGCGCCCATCTCATCCATGTGCTTCCCTTGAAAAAACTAGACGAAAACATAGGGAAAGAACCGTAATATTTCACCCTCTCCCGATGATTGGACAGACTGTTTAAAATTAATGCAAAAACATTTAAACCCCCAAGGAAATTAGGCTATTGCGAATCCGGGGCAAGATAAACTCTAATTTTTTTTCCAGGAAAATAAACCAAAAAACAAAACTTTGTATTAGCGTTGTTTTATAGCCCGCGCTCGGTTCCCAAGACACCAATAAAATTGCACTTTGGTCTATCGAAAACATTAGTCTCCTGCTTATAAAGGCAGGGACTAATAAGGAGAAATCAAATGAAATGTAAATGTTGGTAATGAGTTGATACATATTTACATCAGATGATTAAAATATTTGGTGGTATGAGTTGACACATATTTACATCAAATGTTTAAAATATTTGGTGCAATCAAATTAAAGCATCAAAACTAACTATTTATTGTTTGATTTCTAAAGTTTTCTACATGTGTATAATATGAGTGCTTCAATAATTTGTTATCCTAATAGTTTCATTTGATTAAAAAAATGGTAATCAAATCATAAAAGATTATTGAAAAGAAAGGAAAGAAATTAATTCATGCCCCCTAGTTCAATGACATCAATTATGAGATTCAAGATATAATTAACACCATGTATTGTTGAAGTTGTTCACAAAAATCTAAACACGAAGTTATGAGCTAGCTTGTAATAATCCTAACATTAAAAAGTAGAAAAAATCAAATGAATAATCATATCATCTAAAACAAAGAATTGAAAGACCTGTGAACTAATAAGAGATGAACACGCACTATAATTGGAAGGAAATTTCCTACAAAACAATGGACATTGGAAAACCATTATTGTGCATTAAATGAACAACATATTATAACAATACCCACTGTGAAATCGGTATCCAATGCCTCTAATGCATCAAGATCTACAAATTATCATACAATAAAAACATGCTATAATTTATATTAAGTGCAAATGTTACAAACCACTATATGACATCTTCCTTGCACCTATTTATATTTGATAGTATTTTTCCATTTTCTTACAAACATTTTGCCTATTTTTATGCACTTCACCACATATTTTTTCTATGTTTCACATATTTTTTTCTATGTTTTGAATAACCCCATGTTTTTAACATGAGCTATTTTTTTGAGTATAAAACAAATACTAACTTGAAATGAATTAGCAAATAACTAAGATTTAAAAAACACCAAAAAGACAATAGAACTAAATTATAACCACATTATGATAAGAAAGATTCGTAGATTCCAATATTTTTTTAATTAAAAATTAAGAGATCAAATTTATGAGCTAACCTTTGTAATACAAATCCAATATTTTTTTTAATTAAAAATTAAGAGATCAAGTTTATGAACTAACCTTTTTAATAGTACACTATGACATATAATCCTAGACTTCATTGCCATCTTAATAGGATTAGTTACTAAAACTGACAAAAAGGCTTGCCCTGTGGGGTTCGTTGAAGGTCCCACAGAGCTTTGTTGTTGCATCATATTGTCATTCCTAATTCAATATTTATAACAAATCCATATTGTTCTTATTCAAACCCATATTAAAGAAAAATCAACAAATTTTCACATAGACCTCTGTATCAAAAATTTCTAGCTCATTTCCATCCATCTATTAGATAGATTGTAAATCAATTAACATTAAATATATAACTTTTAACAACCACAATCTAGAAAGGGCTGACAAAGCATAAAATGGAAATCCCTAGCAATGCAGGGGGAGAGTGCAGACATATCAACCCAAATCTTACTTCTAGATTATAAAAAAATTTGGAGCTGGTAGTTCCTCATAAACCATCTCTTGATTGAAATCCATACATGTATATTGTAATCAAAATCTAATTTCAATTTAAAGGTAGCTCCCTCATAATTTAAACTAGTGCTCTAAGGTGCCCTCCAAAAAATGATGCACACAATCATTGAAACTTCTCAAGCATGACAAACAAATATGTAGATAAAAACATGAATAAAACCCTATATTAAAAAAATTGAGCATGCTTATGTGAGCTCATAAGCTATGTTATTCATGTCTACTATTGAAAACTTATTCTACTTAATTATTGAGTTGTAATTCTAGTCAGTTTTGAACATCTGTTAGATGTAGTGGTACCATCTTCTAAATTTTGCTTCCAAACCTACATAAAATAGAATTTATCACACCACATTATAGATAAACTTGTAGTCGGCCAAAAGTTAATTGGAAATGTTTTAGTCAGTCTGATAATAAATAAATGGTTATGTTTTTGGTTCTACGAGTTAAGTCCCTGATGGTTTTTATAGTCGTTGATGATTACGAAGAGTTGGTATTCTTAACCAACATTGGCAGACTATTTATACATCCTTATGTTCCATAGTCAGGGACCGTTGTTATTCTTTTGATGTACTTGTTGCAAATCTATGAATGAATGAGAATCAAGTTTTATGCTTCATAAATTGTGCAAGTACTTTATATCATGTTCTATATTCTATTACTTTCATTTAATTTGTAACTTTTCAAGTAGAATAAGCAAGTAAACGTTTGGCATCATTGTTGATATGAACTCTCGTACACAACACATAGATGGGAATAATGGTATCATAATGGGTTAGCCAGCTGAAGAGACAGTACAAACTAAAGAAGAAGGAAAAGATGCATTGACAAAAGATCTCATAAATCTTGGGATATCTCACTGAAGGAACATGTACAAAGGGAAGCTCTTAGGTGAGAGTTAGGTAGCCATTTGGGACAATCTCATAGTCGACCCAGAATTTGATTGCCTTCTCGATAAACTATCAAGATTGATTGCATGTCATTATATTATACTACAAGACCTTCAGGCTAAGAGGGACCAAGAACTATGAAGGAAAAAAATACTAAAATGGTATGAGGAAAGAAATAAATGGGAGGAAGAACATGACACTAGTCATAGATGTACTCCTAAAAATTAATGCATGTATGACCAAACAAAGGCAGGAACCAAATTCCAAACAGTTAGGAATGATCAAAATAATGGGTATGAAGATCCCTAAGAGTAAAAGTACAAGAGGAAAGACAACAATGATTGTGAAAATTTACTAAACAAACCAAGATCTTTTCAAAGAAACAAACTAAAACCTAGCCTATCGACCAAGACAACCATTCATAGAGAAAGTACAAGATAATGAAGAACAAACTGACTCTGAGAATGAATTAACAAAAGAAATTGAAAACAACATACATTGCATCTAAAAATTATCCATATCGGAAGAAGAACTAAGGATTGGAGGATCTGAACTGAAGACCCCCGGATGGAGGGAGTTTAGGAATGACCCCAAGATACCTAGAGTGTAGATGATGCTAAGGGTGGAAAAGTGGAGGACTTGTATGTGGTCATGAGTGCAGGTTAGGCACCAGAACGTACCGAGTGAAACAATCCAAACAAATCCAATGCATGGGGAGAACATCAAGGAAGGAAAATGGTAACTCTGCCAGCCAATCCGAGTGTAGAAAGGAAATAACTACCAAAATTTATAGGGAATGGGTTAGAGGATCCAATGAGACACTGTAAAACTTGCAAAACCATATGGATAGTGAGGATCCAAGAAGACATATTATTGGTTAAGAGCATTTCTAGCAACTCTCAGAGGCATAGTGATTGATTAGTATATATAATTCAACTTAGCACACAAAGCCACATGGGAGGCATTAAAACAAGCATTTCAGGAAGAATTCAGACTTCTAAGAGATGAAAATGAAATCATAGCAAAGATATATAATAAAAAGCAAGGAAAACATGAAAACATACGAGCCTACAATTGGAGGCTCAAGGAATTATTGGTAAAATTAGAGAACCAGTCGGCTAAAAAATTGAAGTGGTGGTTCATTGAAGGATTAATTCCCTTGCTACTAAAGAAAATGAAGGTAGTACCTCCATTATCACACACCAAAGCTTACAATTGGGAAATTGATATCAAGAGTGAAAATAAAGCATCCTCTCAAACAAAATGAAAGAAAGATGATGACGAGATCACATATGAGAGTAGTGACAAAGAATCCAAAACTATCCAAGCCCTCTGAGGAGATATGATGTGCATGATGAAAGAACTGGAGGTCGACAAAGATACCCAGAAGAAACTAAAGAACTCTAGTGCACCAGTTGCAAAATAGGTCACACAAAAAATAATCATCCAAATAAATCATTATGTGACATTTTTTTAGGTATTAGGACATTCCATCAAGGAATGCCCATACAATTTAAAGACAAGAAGCACACAATTACTTTTCATCCAAGGGGAACAATCAACCCTTCAACCACACCTCCTAAACCTCAAAATAATAACACATACGCATCTCCTAGCAGGTATGGAAATAAAAGAGGAATAATGATCGGTACAATAATAGTGGGCCGAGAAGCCGAATCTAGTATGATTCTAAAGGAAGACCCATGATCTAGTGTCAAAAGTGCAATGAATGGTTTCATCTCGCTAGTGAGTGCCAAAAAAATCAAGGAAAAGGAAGAATGTTATGTAAATGGTGTGGACCAAGTGACCATGAAGATATCAACTAACAAAGCAAAAAGGTATCAACATGCTAGATGTAGAAGGTGAGGAGGTTCTGGAAATTACAGGGTACAAATGAAGAAGGTTGTGTACCCAGCTCCTTGTACGGAGAAGGAAAGACTCTGAGAGGCCAAGGTGAAAGTAGGACAAGTGATGGCCAAGGAAAAGAAAACTTCTAATGAAGCAGCTAGTACATCATTACAATCGAAGTCAGAGAAGAAAATTGTATGGAAGTTGTTGCAAATAGCTATACCCATCAAGGTAATAGATCTTCTACAACCAATGCCACAACTGAGAGTGGAAATCATGAACATAGTTGATGACAATCTTGTTTAACTAGGAAACACAAGAAAGGATGGAGTAGTACCACTACCTTAAGGTAAACAAGAACTTAATCCAATGTTACTCACAGTGAACATCGGGAGTAATCTAACCATCATACGAATGGAGATCATGGGAAAGACACAAACACCATCATCAATGGAGGTTCGGTAGTCAATGTACTACCAGAGGAGACCTGGAATCTTAGGAAACTGACTCTCTGGCCACCAACATTTCACTTGGTAGGCATCGATCAGCATGGTATTAAACCATTGGATACACTAGTGGCACAAAAGGTGACAATAGATATACAAAAATTTATGTTGGACTTTGTCGCCATCCCACTATAGAAGAAGGCATATTATGCACTGCTTGGAAGAGGGTGGTTGATTGTAGCCAAAGAAGACCACAACTAGAAACAGAACACTATCGACCACAACTGGAAATGAAACACACTCTCCATCGAGAGTGGCAAGATAAAGTGTGTCATTGACTTGAAAAATTGTGTTGTGAGTGAAGAATTGGTGTCTTCTAAGTCAAAGTTTGATAGAGGATAATTAGATGCATATGAAGGAAGAAAGTTTATGGAAACTAATGATGAAGAGGTACTTGACCTCGATATTTTCTTTGAGGATGAGATGAGTTCTCTCAATGGTCTATTCCATTGGTAGATGGAAGAATACGAGGTGTTCCACCTAAACTGCAACGTGCTACTAATCAGGGAGATCAAAGAAGAAGAAGATAAGAGCATGACTAGCCAAACATTTCTTGTCGAGTATGGAGAATACAAGGAGGGAACTTAGCAAAATTTGATCATACAACTAGCCCACAAGTTTGAACGAGACAAAATAATCAAGTACAAGGAACCAAGGATGAAAAAAGGTGAACTTGGGGGATGAAGACAAAACAAAGACAATCTTGGTCGGAGATGACTGGGACCCTGTACTAAAGGCGGAAGCATTTAAGATATTCACAGAGTACAAGGATGCATTCACCTGGACATATAAAGACCTCAAATGGGCACCACTAGAGTTGTACATACACAAGATTCCCCTTGTACTAGGAGTACAACCCATACATAAGAGGCCATATAGGATGAACAAAAACTATGTTGCCAAGGTATAAGAAATCGAGAAAATTCTAGAAGCAAGAATATTTTTTTAAGTGGAAGTCAATGAGTGGGTTTCACCAATCATCATATCACTCAAGAAAGAGTCTGAATAGATTTGGGTATGCGGGTAAAAGCACAAAGTTGTGTCACACTTTTTAAAGGAAATGGTCAACATTGATCCAATGTTTAAACTTGAAACACTAAAAAGTGACATATATGTTTTGAATTTTGAAATGATGTAAACTAATACAATATTTATTTTTAAATATATTTTATGCTTGTATTTTATTTTATTTTTAAAAAAAATTATTTGAATATACTTTTTTATAAATTGACACTATAATTTAGTTGTTGGAAAATGAAGTTACATGAGATGTCAATCTTTATATAGTATTTTTTTTTCTTCAATTTTTTTGTGTGTATTTATAACTTGAAACTTTAGTGCATGGATTTTTTTTTCCAATTTTGATAAATATATATTATTAAATAAATATTAAAATGTGTGTGTATTAAACAATATTTGTTTTAATTTGACATCAACCTTCATATTATATATTTATTTAAAATGGAAAAATAATTATACCATCTTCATATAGATTCTTTAAAATCTAAAGCATCATATTTTTTTCAATTTTCTTTAATAAGCTTTACTATTTTTCCTTGGCATGGTAATCAACCTAACATTTTGTGTTGATAACCTACTTTTAGTAAAAATATAAAAGAAAATATAAATAATAATTAAATTATTAAAATATATATTTTTGAAAAATACACTTATGGATCTACAAAAGGGTATTTTTATATTTTAAAAAAAAGTTATTTACATGAGTAGAAGTTGTTGAAACATCATTTTTTTCAAATAAATCTATTTTTTGTTAAATTAGTCTCAAAGTGGTGCTATATATGAATTTAGCCAACAGTTTTAGTTGAAAAAGTTGTGGGCATATCTAACTTAGCTAGAATGAATATTACAAGATCATATGTTTGACCAAAACTAATTTTTAGTTAGAAATGCTTAAATTCACTTGTGCTGATAAGTTGGTTGAAAGTGTGACACAACTTTGTACTTTTACCCATACGCAGATTTCAAAAGTTTGAATGCAGTGATGATCAAGGATCCCTTTCCAATCCCTTTCACTAACACAATCCTCAAAGAAGTGGCTGGTCATGAAATGTACTCATTCATGGATGAATTCTCTAGCTAAAATCAAATATGTATCACTGAGAAAGACAAGTTGAAGAAGACATTTGTAGTCGAGGATGGAGTATATGCATACAATCGGATGTCGTTTGAGTTATACAACTCTCCAAAAAAATTTCAAATAATCATCCTACACATTTTTTATAAGATGTTTGTGGGGAATTTCAAGGCATTCCTCGACGACTGGTTAATCTATATTGACCAAGAGAAACATTTGATAGGCACTAAGAAAGTGTATGGAGTAGTACAAAGTAGCATGACTAGCATTGAACCCAAAATAGTGTTGATTCATAATATCACAAGACAAACTATTGGGTCACATCATCTATAAAGCAAAACTCAAGATGGACCCCAACAAAATAAGGGTAATCATACAAATGGAAGCCCCACAAAACATCACTAGCGTGAAGTCATTTCTTAGTCATGTCAAGTACTATAAAAGGTTCATCAAAAAAAATTCCCAAATTTTCTACCCACTAAACATACTTACCAGAAAGGGACAACCATTTGTGTGGATGAAATGAACAAGAAAAATCCTTCAATGAGATGAAAGTGTGACTAATCAGTTCACTGATCTTGGCATATCCAAACTATAGCAAAGAATTTCATGTGCATGTCAACACCTCAAATTTTACGATCGGAGCAACACTAGCACAAGTAGGAGTGTAAGGATTGAATCACCTGGTATTTTTTCTAAGAAAATTATTATCAAAAGCATAAAAGAATTATAGTATGATGGAGAGGGAATCTCTCAAAATGGTGTATTTCATACAAAAATTTAGGCACTACTTGTTGTCTTCACACTTCACATTCTGCATCGATCATCAATCCCTCATGTACTTAGTAAACAAACCGATCATCCAAGGAAAGGTAAGCAGATGGCTCTTATTGTTACAATAATTCACATTCACCATAATTGTACAAACAGGGAAGATTCATGTCATCACCAACCAATTATCAAGGATCCAGCCTATTGAACCACCTGAGGGAGTGAATCAAGACTTCCCTAATGCACACTTGTTTCAAATCATAGCATTAATTCCATGGTATGAGAGAATTGGAGAGTACCTATCTATGTCCACCTTTCTGAAGGAGATGCCACCAAGATAGAGAGAGAAGTTATCACTGAAGAGAAAAACATTTCAAATCATTAATGGTATGTTATATAAAATGGGATCAGATCATGTGTTAAGACAATGCATCATGAAGGAATAAAATACAAGGGTACTCAAGGAATCCCATGAAGGTTTGGCAGGTGGGCATATGGGACTGGATGCCACAGCTTAGAAAGTTCTCCTAGCAGGATTGTGGTGGCTGACCGTACACATAGATGCCCAAGAGTGGGTGGTAGGATGTGACACATGTCAAAGAGTTGATAAACCTCTAAAAAGGGATTACATGCCACTTTTTCCATCTGAACCATAAGAAATATTCAAATGATGGGGACTAGACTTTATTGGTCCACTGAAAGTTAGCCAATTGCATTGGTGCAGGTACATAATCATTGCTACTAAGTGCTTGACAAAATGGGTGGAGGCTTAGGCACTGCTAGACAACATGATAGTTAATACGATGAGATTCATCTACAAATATATAGTCATGAGGTACAACATCTCGATACATATTACAAGTGATAGGGGAGGACACTTCGTCAATCATGTCATTCACTTGATGATGATGGAGTTTCAAATCTTTCACAACTTTTCAAGTCCATACTATCTGAGAGCCAACCGATAGGAAGATTCCACAATTAAGGTATTTGTCTCAATCATTCACAAGTTATGCAGCATCAAGGAAGCTGACTAGGAAGATAAGTTACTTGTTGTACTATGGGCATACCATACAAACTATAAGGTGACGATTGGGCACACATTATTCTAACTAATTTACAATCAAGAGGCCATAGTGTCAGTCGAATACATGGTGTCAAGCTTAATAATAGCTATGGAGAATAGACTTGGCAACATAGAGAGTCTAAATGATTAGTTATTCCAACTCAACAAACTCGACGAATGAAAAAATATTAGCACAATGAGCGATAGAGGCAATGTAAAAGAGAATGAAGTACTAGCATGGAAAGCACCTTCCCTGAATGAGATTCCAACCTGACTAGTTAGTTTTAAAGTATAATAGCCATAATGAGATTAAGCCAAGCAAATTCAAGGTAAGGTGGCTCAAACCATTAAAATCAAAGAAATGGGCAAGAACAGAGTGATCAAACTTGATAATTTAGATGGAACTTTGCTACATGACACCATCAACATATCAAAGTTGAAACCATACCAAGAGAGAAAGGAAGCACCAATCAGGATAAACATGCTAGGATACACAATGAAAGAATATTGGGCTATAAATGAAAATGGAATTACACAAGAGTAAGATTAGGGAATAATTGGAACCCCGTTTGTAGAAGAGGACTCGATGACATTAGGAGGGGAGAAAATAGTAGAAGAAATACTTCTCAAGAAAAAAGTGGAGGAATTGCAATTCCTTAGGTACATAAACATTTAACCAATTCCCTTATTGGAACACCCACACTATGGAAAATAATTTGGGGCCATTGGAAGTTCCATGCACCCTGTGAAGGAGAGAGAAGAGGGTACATGTCATATGAACTTGAGAAACCAAGAAGGAAAGAAAGAAAAAAGAGTTCAAAATGAAGGCGACTAGGATGAAGATGACTGGACGAATACCAAGAAAAGGAAGGATTATGCTTGAAATCCTTAATAATGGAAAAAGACATGTTCGTCACCACACAACTAGACAGATACAACGAAGAGGTAATCAAGTATACCAAAGAACATACTTTGAAGCCCCTTACATTGGTGACTTCAAATGGAATATGGTGAATCATACTAAATTTAGGAGGTCCACCGATAGTGGATGCAAAAAAAGTGAGACATGATACCAGTAGTATGGTGGATGGTACATCAACACAAGCTATAAAGGTACAGGATCCACTCCCCTGGTAGATAAGATTTTTTATTTAAAATACCTTGCAACATGTTACGAAGAAGAATGCTATAAAAGACCATATTTCCCTATAAGTGGTGGTACACATCGAAAGTAAAAGTAAGAAGAGGTGATGAAAGGAAAAGTCAAAAAAATATTAATGACGAAGAAGGAAGAAAGTATAAAAAGAAAAAAAAATGGAGTAGAAAAGTGAAAAAAGAGAAAAATTAAAAAATCAAAGGAGAAAAATATTAAAGTGAAAATATTAAAAGAAAAGAGAAAAAATAAAAATAAAAAATATCAAATTAAAAAAGGTTAATAAAGGGTAAAAGGAGGTCGTACAACCAAAAGAAAGTTATAAAACTTGGCAAGGACCATTCTACAAATTTTTAATGCAGGAAAGAAAAAACTTACAAGAAGCGACCATAAGGTTTAGGCGACACTTAGAATGGATTAGAGTGCAAAGAAGACTCGTTGTACGATGAGCAAGGGGAAAGCAGAGGAAAATCATACGAAATAAGCATATCGTATGGCATACAAGTGAAATAAAGAAAAATGGAACCCTAGGTCTAATGTGTAAACTTAGGATTCAAATTTATGTGCGTTTATGTTGGGGTCTTTTTGAGTCAAACCACAATAGCGGTTTACAAATTTTATGAGGAAGGAAATTTCATTTCTCTTCCTTTCCCCAAACTCAACGGGTTCGGTCAAACTCAATGGTTCGGTCGAACCACCTTATATGTTCGACCGAACCTCCAAAACATAAATGAAAATATTAATATTTTAAGGGGTTTGGTCGAACATGGGTTCGACCGAACGTTCGACCGAACCCCCTCAAATAAGACATAAAAAAGAAAATGAATTTGTCACTATCATTTTCGCTTTTTTTATTTCCCTGTGTGCGTGTGGCGAATGATGAATGTGATCTGCAAACAGAGAAAAAACTCGACTTCATCTCTCCAGCGAATGCAAACTCAACTTCATCTCTCAAAGTTCATCAACCCAACTTGCATATCGAGCACCAGGTTTGTCAAATTCGAATTTTGTAGAGTTCAAAATGCATTTGTTTGTTAAATTTTGAAACCCTAAATGCGAAATTTTTCAAATTTGTTGAATTGAAACTGCATTTGTTTGAAAGTTTCTAAAGCCTTTTCAACATACACTATTTGTATGATACATTTCTACTCTGTCAAAAAATTAACATGCCCTGTCTATGCTTCCTCGTTTTGCATACATTTCTACCAGGGCACCTCCAATTTATTTGAGGCATTATATCAAACAATTCATTAACAAATTTATTTGAGGCATTATATCAAACAATTCATGGTAATTTTTGATGGAGTATGATAGAAATAGTGTTTCCATTGTATGCACCCTATATCAAAAAATTCATTAACAAATTTATTTGAGGCATTATATCAAACAGTTCATGGTAATTTTTGATGGAGTATGATAGAAATAGTGTTTCCATTGTATGCACCCTATATCAAACAGTTCATTAACAAATTTATTTGAGGCATTATATCAAAAACACTATTGGAAATTTATTTGAGGCATTATATCAAACAATTCATTAACAAATTTATTTGAGACATTATATCAAATAGTTCATGATATAAAGTTTAGGGTGCATACAATGGAAACTTGGATAAAATTCTTCATATTTTGCCTTTGAGTCTTATGACATTACTCCAAAAATGGTTGGTGAACTAAATGTATGAATCAAAGAATAAATTTAGAGGAAAGAAACTAGATTATTTGAATGAAATGTATAATAAAATAGTTCTATTAGGATTAGAAGGAATGAAGGTATTATTACATTTTCTAATATTAGGAAAATATAAAAATATGTCCACTTTACTATATATATATATATATATATATATATATATATATAACTATTCTTCATATATCCATGTTAAAACTATTAAAAATTAAATTACATAAATCAATTTTAAATTTGTACAAAGAAATAAATGACTTTGACTAAGAGCAAATATTTAAAATATAGCTATCCTCTTTGCAAAATCCAATTTGATTTGAGATATTTATGGACAAAAATATGGATGAGCATGAGGTAAGTAAGAAAGAATAACCTTAATTTATATCTTCCCTCATCAAATAATTTCACGTTTAAAGAGTTTCTTAAGGCATATCCAATTATGAAAAACTATTATATACTTGTTATAACTATATTAAAGTATATCATGAATAAATTGAAAGGATAAAGAGTAAATCACTAAAAACACATACATAAATCATAGAAGTAAATTGATTAATATAAGGAGATTCAAGTGGTTGGATATTTTTTTCCAAGGAGTGGAAGAGGTTAAAAAGGAACCATCAAATAAATATAATATTTTAAATGCTTTAAAAGAAAAATGCATTTCTCCCTGCTCTATATTCAAATGGTATTCCTTCTAAGATGATAATAATTGAAAAAGAAGAAAATAATCATTATGAAGATCAAGTAGGTCATTGATAAGTTTTAAGAGATCAAATAAAATATTCAACAACAAAAGAAAAAAGAGAAAATAGTTAATGCTAAAGAAACAACTACAACCTAGCTACTATGTTAATAAATTCTCCTCTTATGTAGTCTCCATTTCCCTATAAATTGTGGCCTCCTTGTACAAATTAGCTATTGATCACCATAGTGAAAAAAAATTAGCATTTTGAAATGGTTAAACATTATTATTATTTTTATTTGTATAAGTATAATTATTATGGATTCATTTATCCTCTCCTACTCTTCCTAATAAGGTTCTATTTTACAAACCTCATATAAATGTTAGGGTTCTAACTTCTAAAAATTGAATAGTGTCAACTTAATCTCATTAGACAATGCTCCCCTAGTATTAATGGGGCCAACTTTTTATCTATAAAACTCGGCTATGTTTACATTGAATAAGAATTTGATACCTTTATCCTGATACTTGAACTAAGATATATTGGCTCTAATTTTAGTCCTTTTATCTAAAAATTATTGGTGGCATATCCATTCGTGTTTAGTTTTAATCATTTATTATTGCAATTAATTATTACAAGGAGATTCTTGAAGCTTCTATTCCATCCCCACCATTTTTATTCTAAATATTTGACATTTTCTTTCAACTTAAAGTCTAAATTTTATCCTTAATGCTATACATATTTTTCTAGGATAACACATATTCATTATATTTCACTAAATGTGTTCAGGCATAGAAGAAAAACCTTCAATATATCTTTAAGATAACTTTGATACCATCAAGATAATCCCACCTTTCATTGCATTAATATCAAGGTTAACTAACCCTTCCTCTTTACATGCTTTTCAATTAGAGTATCCTCTAGTAAAAATAGAAACATTAATAGTGTGGTTATCAAAGAGTGTCTAGGGATGCACACATCACTATTATTAATAAATTATAAGATTGTAAGAAATGTTTATGGAAGAAATAACTATCTAATAGAGAATATAATGTATTAGTACATATCTAACTATTACATATTTTAAATAAAGCCCCTTTAAAATCTATCTTATTGCCATTTAATGAGTCAACTAGGTTCAAAATTATTTTCATCTTATTCCCCAAAATTCATCACCTTTACAACAAAACTTGATTTCATCTAATTTATCTTATTTATTCTCAAATCATATTAAAATCACCACCTTAAACTCTAAGAAATATTTGGTAACTTATTTATTTTATCTTCATTTAGAAAGGGGTGTGAAGGGGATTTAGAACCTTTTAAAGTTTCTTTCAAAATAACTAGGAAGATTTTATTCATTGCCTTTCTTGTTGCTTTTAGGATTAGTGTTATGAATTTTGTGCCTTCATTCTTAAAAATTCTTATATCAACTCATTTAGCATTTCCATGATCTTTTTATATGGGAAAGGTCAACATACAATGAGGTAGACACTTTCCATTTTTTTTTTATTCCTTAATTAGGTCTTTCTAGTGAAACTTTTAGTCTTTTCGAACACCTTACACAAATATGATAAATGTGATTATTTTTCTTTCCACTCTATAAATTTTTGATGTGCTTGGATATATAATTGAGATGATTCACTCATAATGTAATGATAAAAATTTAGTATATATGAAAGAAATAAGAATATTATTTTATTTTAACTAAAGAAATTGTTTGTACTCTATCTTGAAAATTACTAATTAATTTTGAATTATATACTTATAATTTAAAATAAGAGCATCCTTTGTAACATGGAATATAGATAGGTTAATTTTAATGAAATAAAATATGTTTTATATTAAGAAAAATTTTACAAATATATGGAACTCATACATTGAGAAATTGACTAAGATGTAACTCTGTATGAGAATTAAGATGCTCGAATAATTTATATACCTTCTTTCAATAATTAACATTAGAAATTAATACTTGACTCATATTGTATACCCACCTCCCAATGGTCTTGGAATTGATGCATTTAGATGGAGAAGGATTTCAAAAGGCTCATGGTACTTGTGGACCCATCAAAGGCATGATATATAACACATGAACTTTATTTATGAAATTTGGTCTTTAGTTGTTGGCTTCTAGTGTGAATGTTATCTATAAGGTGGAATTCTTAGTGGAGACTCTCAATCTTCCATTGTTGGTTTCTAGTGTGATTATACAATATACTCACCAAACTGTATTAATTTCTAATGTTAATTATTCAAAGAAGTTTTTGTTTCATAAGAAGAGACCTATGTTCACATATTCCAAGGCATGTTATTATCCACAATGCATGACACTTCTTCACATCTCTACCAAGTTCTAAATAGATACAGATTTGTTGTTTCCATGGAGGAGATTAATGATTTAAAAAGAAAATATCATGCCATTTCTTTCTTGAGAAGTCATGTTTGCATTCATGATTTGCAACTTCCATCTTCATCCAAAAAGAAATTTTGTTATCATTATGTGTCTGATATTAACAAATCAAAACCTTCATTTGAGCATGATTTCCAACACAAAGGTAAACGAGTGGAAACAAAAGAAAGCTCGGTTAATGGCTTTCAACATGTTGGTGGAAAATCTGCATCTTTTTGAAAGTGGCTTCCTAGCTTATCAGTCTTATGTTTAGTAAGGTTTTGTAATCTCCACTGTGTTATGTATGTTGAACAATGAGGTGTTTTCTTAGCTTAATGCTCTGTAAAACTTTAATATTTCTGATCTAAGTCTTTTCTTTGTTACATATATTCTTTGTGGGTGATTATCTTGATTAATCCATTTTACTATTGTAGAATGTAGAGAGAAGTTGATAGAAGAACTAGACAGGATATTAGAAAGATTACACAAGATGTACCATGGAGAAACCCTTTCGAAAAAAAAACTCCACCAAGAATTATTCCATTATTCAATCTCTGAATTACAATAGCTCCAATTCTTGCTTGAGAATTCTTCTTCTGTCTTTACCAATCTTCTTCACACCTACAATAACAATTATTCAAACTCTATTCAACTTGAATGAGATATAGAGACAATATGCAACCTTGTAATAATCAAATGGTGATAATTACAATGCACAAGCTCAAGCCCTTGAAAAGGTACGCCATATTCCTTCGAGTTGAGTTATTCAGTGAAGACTAAAGCTTACAACATGTGCTTCATGCATTTGGGTGTCCCAAACTAAAGCTACAACTTCTCCTTCACTTCGGTGATAATTCCAAAGCTCTTCCTCAAAGTTGGCACCCTTAAGTAAAGCTACTTAACTGAACCTTCAAAAATATCTTATTATGCATGAGAGGTAAATCCGATAAAGCATCTTGGGTGCCCAAGTTGGCTTCAAGTGCTTTATAGTTAACTGAAACATTTACTCAACACCATTCCCAAAGAATGGTCATCCCTTGTTAACTGGAGGTAGTCCCTGTTATCTGTCATACAACTCAATGTTATTAGCCATGCATTACAAGTTAACTGAAGCTAACTACATGCAACTCAAAATAACCAACATGCATGCAACATGCACTTGCATGCAACTCAAGATAACGAACCTAATTGGAACCGAACTAAACTAAACTAAACTAAACTAATTGAACCTAACCAACTTAACTTAACTTAACTGAACTCGAACTTCAAGCATGCAAACATCAAATCCTAACTCCTAGGATCTTTACATGCATTCGAAGTGTTAAACAATTCAGTATAGTTAACTAAATACAAGTGAGTTTCACCTTACCATGTGAGTGTCCCATGTGTCCCTATTATTTAGGAACTCACTATGGATGCCCTCACATGCTTCTTACATTTAGAATTAATTACAAATGTCAATAATCATGATTATTTCAGCAAATATTAATCTCATCCTAATCTTAGTGTTGTTGAACACATTCCAAGAATCTAGGAGATACATGAAATAATTAATGTTTAGGATTTGCAATTAAATGGCATCCTATTTCCAACAATGTATTCGGGTCACGGGTATATGTAGTATGGTGTCTTCTTTTGGGTATTTTGGGTGCATAAGAGAATGTGCATATGTACTGATGTATTCAACCAATTGATGTGCTTTTGTAACATTGTAATCAGAAAATTGGTCATTTATACTAGGACCTCATTGATCTTTTTGATATTTTGTAAAATTTATTACTCGGACTGCAACTGGGGGTTTTCTTGCTAGTTCTTTCCCACTAGTATGTCCACCTAAACCAGCTATATGTAAAATATTATATATAAATAAAATTATAAGTGGTCTCCCACTTTTGCTTAAAATTAAAAAGTTCTTGTAAATGTCCACATCTTTTTCCTTGACACAGTTGCTATTTCTTAAAATATTTCTTATGATTTTTCATAATGTTGGTCAATACTTTACTGTAAATATTCTATAGTCATGATCTTAAATGTCATAAGAATATTTCATAAGAGGGTTTCATCTTATAAAGCTATAATAATATTATATGCATTTAGAACATCTTAGACACCTCCCTTGAAGCATTCAACAAATGACAAATAACTACCAACACAAAGTGAGATGCCTCATTTCCTAATATGAGGACAAAATAATAAATCAAAATATTAGGATGCAAGGTTGACCCACCTTTCCCAATACTTGGCTAAGTTTATCATCTATTGAGGAGTGGATCCCAACAACAATTGTGCTTAGTGCTTACTACTAATCCAAGGAATACCTATTCATTTTTTCTTTATTGTATGCCTAATGACTCCTCATCTCAAGTTAAATTGTGGGAATGGATTTTTATGCCCTCCCTATGACTAAATGGCTACAAGGAGGTGAATATGATATGGTGGAAAAAACCAAGATACAAGTTGGTTTAGTTCTCATTTAAACTCTCTAAAAAATAATCAAATTCCTACATCCTAACTAGAAATACCATGAGGGGTTTAGATCCCATTTTAGACAAAAAATATTTTTTATACTAATCACTAGTTCACTTGGACCAACTAAAGAGATGGTGAACTAAGGGAAACTTATTTGTATTGATAGATTAAAACTTAGTTATTTCTCTTTCCATTGTCCCCTCTCCACAAAACACCCTTATTTAAGTAGATTTTATTAAACCTATCTCACATATCACCTCCCAATTCTTTAAACTTTTCAAACTTCTTATTCCTCATACCTAATAATCTATCCTTCAAGCTCAACACTTCCCACCTCAATCAAATTGATCATCTTGCTTCCCTAATATCCCTTTGGTTGATGTTCCTAGACCTCATCAAAATGGTAAGTGGATACAATTGTGGAATGATGTGATTAAATATATTGCGCTACCTTACTATGATCTTACAATAATAATATGGTGAATATGGCTAGAAATAGATCTAGAATGGAAAAAAAATATGGATCCAAATAGACAAAAAAAACTTGTTTTGGCTTTAGCACTTACTAATAACTTTTCTACAATGAGTGGTTGCTTCCATTGAAATAAAACTTAGAAGATTTGAACTTAATTGTGGTAGAGGATCTCAATTAAGAGATAGGCTACATTGGATGAAAGGATATAAGGGATACAAATTATTTTTTAGTTATCTCGAACATATTTACATTCTCGAGAGTGGATAATATCTATCGTTGATCAAGAGAGGTAGTTCCATGACAACTCTAATGATATTAAATCTATTTTTCTCCAACATTACAAATAATTTTTAATTGATCTAGTTGAAGGAGATCCAGTCAAGATATAGTGAAAAATTATGGGCATAACAATTATATATTTTTTAACATATATAAAATGTATGGTTGGATTAGTGAGATATTTATAACAAGTATGCAATATGAAGTCAAACTTTATTAGATTTGATTCTTAATAAATTAGTTTTAACAATTCAATTTATAGCTTTATGCAATCTATAAGTTTAAATAGTTTGATGGTATCTAAACTTTATACATATAAAAATATGATAAATGTCTAATTATTTTTCTTTCCAATCTATAATTTTCTTATGTTCTTGGCTACATAATTGAGATAATTCACTCATATTGTAATGATAAAATTCATTGTCATATGGAGGATTTTATATTATCTTCCATTAAATTCGTCCTCTTTATGAGATTCTTATGGAATATTGATATTCTAGTGTGAATTCTTAATTTTAGACATATCTTAACTAGATAAATTTAGGTTCAATGAAGGAAATAGAACTTTTTTTTCACTTAAATAATCCTATTTTGAAGTTCATTTATGTTAAAAACTATTAGATTAAATATTTTTATCCCTAATTATTTTCAAATAATTTTATACTAATCTTTGTATTCTTATTCTTTCTTTCATCGTTTCATTTAAAATTTGAACCATTTAAGGATGATATGTTATAGATTATAGTTGTCTTCCAATTCTTTTTAAATTGTTAATGGTATGAAAATATTATTGATGAGTAGATGAATTATTACAACTATTTTAGATTTGTATTCCCTTTATCTGGATATATTATTTACCAAAGTCTCATTGCTCTTTTAGGTGTATTGTATATATATATAACATGGAAAATGCAGATCATGTTCCACCTACACCAGATTCTTTGTTTGCAAATACTAGTAATGAGATTAAAAAATTGAGAGATTCATTAGCACAGGGTGCAAACCCGGGGATATATAGTGAACCATGCATGTTAATATTGCATAGTCTAGAAAAACTAAAAGATGAACTTGAGAGGACTAGAGCATATTCCCTAGATAGAGTGGCTGTTATTCTTTCCTGCATGCAGGAAGAAGGACATGGTGGCATTTCCCTTAAACAAATACAGGATAGTGTCACCAAAGAAATGATAAAAGCCACTTATTTTCCATTTTATCAAAATGTGTGTAAGGTTAGAGGATACCAGGTCACTAGATGTGTCGATCATGCTATGGCCTCATTGATCTACCCACGATTTCTTGCAGCACATGTTCTATACCCAAACAATGACCAGATTCCATTATATTTTGTTCAGTAGTTGTATGTTGAGGTTCATTTGGGCCTCAAAGTTAACTACCTGGACATTCCACCATATGTTGGTTAGGGGCGTGGCAAGATTGTTGATAGGCCCACCTATTGTCAAGTAGATATACCACCCTCAGTGTTTAGGGTATTGGTTGGTGAGAGGTCTCCTGCTCTCACCCTAGCTCTAGCCCCCATAGCAGATGAGGTTGTTGTTGCTTCCCAAAAGGAAGCAATTGACACTATAGGTGACATTGTGGCTGCCACTCTTAGTATATCTGATGATCGTGTAGGTCAGTATTTGATGTCCAGACATTCTTGATCCATGCCATTTTCAGCATAGTGAACCACCATGGATCCTTTTACAGTGGTCGGCATCCCTACTCCTACACAGCTTGATGCACTTATAGGAGATATGTCACGCATGACTCTGCATTGTTTGGCTGAGGACCTATTGGAGGCATATGCCAACATTGCATCAGACAATGGGATCGGTATAGAGAATGTTAGAGATCATTTGAGATGCAGAGGTCGTTCAGTTCCAAGATCCCATCACTCTCGGCCGAGCACTAGTGCGCATCAGGATCCACCTACAGTTCATTCGGCAGCTGCACAGACTATGGGTTTTACTAATATGTTGATTGGTTTTGGTTCATCATCGTCGATACCATCTCACCTTCATATTCCTCTACATTCATCATTCCTGGCACGACATGGGATAGATCGGATGGATGTAGATGTTGATTCGCCACTTGACCGTTTAATGGATATGATGGAGGTGACTGTTTCAGAGGACTTAGATCATCCGATATCAGATTATATTCATGTATGTGTGCATGTGCATGTTTCAATTATTTTTTCATTATTTAAAAAAAAAAAATAACTAGATATTCATATAAGTTGATATATATATGTATATATATTGTTACAGGTGGACATACCTCATATCACTCCTAGCCTTGGTCCAGATCATGTGCATGATCGATGTGACTCTGTGGATGAATCTGCTGCCAGTGGACATGTGAGTTTTACATTTTTATATAATCACACATGTATATGTGTACATGCAATATTTATGTATGCATAGATCTAGATTGATATTTAAAAATACAAGTTCATTTTAAAATAACTTTCATAAAATTTATTTAATATAAATTATATGTATTTAACACATCCTGTACACAATTTTATTTGCAGGGCTTAGCATATCCATCAGAGCAGGACCATTCTCATTCAGATGGCCATTCGACTAAGAGTAGACATTAATATTAGGCCATGCACACTAGATTTTTGATCTTTACCACATGCATTTGCTTATACATGATGATCTTTAGTATTTGAGATTTGATGATCTCTAACTTACATTTGCTTATATGATATACATACATTTCTTATTTGTTGATCTTTAGTATTCAACATTTGATGATCTTTAATTTACATTTTGCTTATATGATACATGTACATATATTTTCTTATATGATATATACATACATTTTCCTCTTTGCTTATAATATGTGTTATGTTTATATGTATTGAATCCCTTTACATGTATGTACATGTGTTTGCTTATGGTTTAAACATGTTTACACATAATATATGTATGCATTTGCTTTAAATATTCAATATACATACATGTTTTCTTATTTTATGATCTCTTACAACTTACATTTCCTTATATTCAATATACATTTGATCTCTAGTAGAATTTTAGGGAAATCAATGCCACTTTATAATTAAGTTCATTCATGTTGATCACAATAAATTTTTTTTTTTAAATGACTTAAGCAACATGAACCATTGAGTTAAGAACAAGATATAATCTTTTTGACAAGTAACTTGAAATTCAATTCAAATATAATTAAGAAAATTTAATTCAAATTATACCTCTATTATACATTTTTGACAAGTAACTTGAAATTCAATTCAAATATAATGAAGAAAATTTAATTCAAATTATACCTCTATTATACATTTTGACAAGTAACTTGAAATTCAATTCAAATATAATTAAGAAAATTCAATTCAAATTATACCTTCTAATATACATTTTTGACACTTTAAACAAAATTCAAAAATTACTAGATATGTTGTGCATACCTATGAATTAAATAACAACAACTCCATAATGAAATAACTTGTTTGTTTACTACTTGATTCATTTAAACTAGGATCTAGTTATTCCATGTACACTAGAATAATTTTTTTCCCATCCTGGATATGCATATAAATAGAAGCTTATTTTTCATTATTCTCGATATCAAATTGCAAGATTAATTCTCATTTATATCACTTGGATCGCAGATTTTGGAGAAGAAGTTTTGCACATTTATCAAGGACGCAAATATTGGAGCTCGACAACTTTTCATTTTTATCAATCAAGGAAAAATTTGGAGGATAATTTAACTAAGTTGGTAGAGGACTTGTTTTGAGTCATCTTTAAGTTGAAGAAGAAAATGGGACAACAAAGAAAAATAATAAATGCGTCTCAACGAAAATTGTCAAAAGAAGAAGAACATAAGAGGCGTGAACAAAACTTGGAAAATTATCATAGAAAGAAACAAGGTACATGCTTGTTTCTTCTCTCTCTCACTCTCAAGTGTGTGTTTAGGACTTTTACTTTGAAAAAACATGAGTATTCATTTGATGGGATGGAATCCATAATTTTTGCATTACTCCACCCAATAATTTGGTTAGTACACCTAAACATAAATTTGTGTGTGCATACATTTTGCATTGGCTTTCTTATTAAAATTAGAAATGTTTAATGTATGACCATTTTTCAACTTACAATACCCCAACTTAAAATGTACTCTTAAACTAAAATACTGTACATTAAATCCTTCCCTACAAACCTTACACTTATCTTTTACCAATACCTTTGTTTAATGTTTTTGGCATCACATTATCATTGTTGAGTATTGCATCTACACAATTTTCTCTTTAATTTTTTCATGAAGAAAATGATAGTGTACTTCAATACATGCTTAGTTCTCCAATGAAACCTTAAAATTTGTGTCCCTCACTATGCCACTTTGATTTTCATAATTTTTTCAACCACATTAATTATTTTATGGCTTTGCAAATTCATATATATTCTAACTTTGCACTTTGAAAGAAACTATTATTTTTTCTTAATTATTCATGAAACTACACCTTCATGTACAATGAAGTAGCATTCTAATGTTGATATTTGGTGGTCAATATCCCCTATCCAATCTACATTGCAACATCTAATTAGCTTAATATTTTTCTAAACTCCCATTGAATTTAATCTAATGATCAATAGTTCCTTAAAAATATTTTTTAAATATTTTAATAAATGCCCAATTCTAAGCTCTAGAATTATTTGAAAATTAGAACTCAAATTATACTTAAAGCCAGTGCAATGTCAGGTTTTCTAGAGACTAACACATGTATACATCAAAACTCAAGCTATATGGTGCCAAGGAATAATAGTTATATATGATAGATTATTCTTTAAATTATGTCTTAACACACATTTGTTTTGAAGGTTTATAACCATGTCATTGAACTTAAATGACTATAAATACTTTTAAATGTCCTCAAGTCATCTTGGTCATACAAGTTGCAATGTTTATATGATCCTTGACTCCAATTCCTTAAGCCAATTATTTTTGTTTCAATATTTGTGTTTTGTGTCTTTGGTCTTTTATTTTCATCACTTCAATGTTCTCAAATTATTTTTATGTTTTATGCCCTAGGGATACCTCAAGCTGGAGTCAAGCGAAATCTAGATATTGGATCAAATGAATCCGTTGAAGAACACATGAACCTTGAAGTTAGGGAGGAGACCCAAGTTCAAACAATGCTTGTTGGAGAGGGGTCAAGATCACTTCCTTCTACTGGTATGGATGAGCATATAAAACTAGCACAAACTTCTCTCACTTGTAGCATCATTTTTTATCAGTTTGTTTGCTTGCATACATAAACTTCACTTATATAAAATCATCTCTCACTTTTGTTTGCAAAATATTTTGTGACATGTAGGAAGGGCTCAACAAGTAGGAAGTTTTCATGCTCAAGTCGAGCCAAATATAGACATTGGATCAAATGAATCCGCTCAATAATGCATGGTCCTTGAAGATAGAGAGGAGGCACAAGTTCAAACAATGCATGTTGGAGAGGGTTCGGGATCACTTCCTCCTACTAGTATGGATGAGCATATAAAACTAGTTGAGAAGGTGAGGAAACAAATTTCTCATAGAAATTTAGATCATTTACTTGAAATGGATATGGAGAAACTGAAATATTATGCCAACCAGCCTTATAATAAGAGA
>VDFB02086081.1:71059976-71146184 GCA_007258455.2 Sequoia sempervirens | reverse complement strand
GAACCCCATTCAAATCTATTTTTTTATTGTATGTCGAACACTAGTTCGGTTGAACACTAGTTCGGTCGAACACTAGTTCAATTGAACCCCTATTCGACCAAACATTATTTTTTTATTCGACCGAATAGTTGTTTGACCAAATAGTTGTTCAACCGAACCCACTTATTTTCACCCACATCCTCATAGGCACCAAAATTGCTTAGAATTTTGCACTTTGAAGCTCAATTTGAGAATGAAAATGGAGGAGATCTCAGAAACCCAACTGGTATCAGGTTGCCCTCAAAACAAGCTATCCAATGAATATAATTTTAATATTTTTGATTATATTATCTATTTATTTTTTAAGTTTTATTAAATATAGGTTTTTCACTAAAAAAAAAATTCTTTGTTCTGCACATGTGGAAAAATAGAAGATTATCAAAAAAAAAATTAAAAATATGAGTGCACCAAATATTGGAGTCCTTGATCCAAAAAAAAAAATCGATACATACAGTAAAAGTTATGCATTATATGGTTGTTATGTCTGAATTATAATTGATTTGACTTTGAAACTTGATTAAAGAAAAAAATATTCAATAAAAACTATCTAACCAAGTGGAAGCACTAGATATGAGTTACAAATCTAAATTCGAAATAATTATAATTTTATCTTTCAAGGAAAAAAATTATGTGTTATATGGTGTGTGTCACTTTTTAAAAATGTTGTTTTTGAAAAAAACCAATTTTCGTGGAGATGGAAAAGAAGTGCAATCTAATTCCAAAAATTTTGAAAAAAAATATTTTTAGAATCTACAGACAAAATGTGACAAGACTCTAGTTTGCATCATCTTAAAATTCCTCACAATTTAACTGCTATAGGTGACCGAATGTGAAGATTTAGTTAAAAAAAAAAATTAGTGTCCAGTTTGGCCAAAAATTGTAAACCACTATTGTGGGATCACCCTTTTCTAATGTTTCATTAAGATGGATATCAACAATGTGTTTAGATTGACTTTCAACCATAAAGGTGAGCCAATTAGACCTAGATATACATCTTTTAGGGTCTTGGACTATATTGGAATTGATGTGTCTTGATTAACCTAATTAGACTATGTGCCCTAATATGAAAAATGCAAGATTCTAACAATTGACAGACTAAAATAGAGATTTGTAAGCAGATCTGGGAAGGGTAGAGTGATGTGTACATGTCCTAAAAGTTTTGTATCATCCTAAATATGAGGATAGAGTCACACAAGGGTATTTGAGTCCTTGTAGGGGTGACCTACTATGTTTTTGTAGTCCTTTGAAGGAAGATCTGAGATCCATGTTTTCACTTGCAGACTTGTTGGATCACTGTCAGATAATTTTGTAGGTCAATTTCTATGAGTTGGCAAGGTGTAGGGATTTGAATACAAAAATAAATAAATGATCTTCAAACTTCCTTCAATCCTCTCCAAACCTAAAATTTGCAAATTCAAAGAGAGCAGAAATGTTTTACCATTTAGGGGCTTTCCTTAGTCAAACCTCGTGTTAGTGTTTTCACTTCCACAATGACAATGTCAATAATAAAAAAGATAAATGATAGGAAGGAATTATGAATCAACAAATTGTTGCAACTCACCACCCTTTAATGGCTTCCTTGAAGGACTAAAGTCATACACATCACCTCAAGGTCTTGGATCTTGTTTGCTTGATTGCTTGAATTTCTTAGAGACCTACAACAAGGGTTAGCCTTCACAAACAATAATAATATAAACATGTATAAACTCACATAGGATTTGACATGATGCTTGGATCTTGAATTTCTATAATAAAGCTCTGAAATTCTGCTCTTGATTGCTCTCAATATTCACTTGTTGCTAGATAATGCTTGTTAATGCTAGATAGATTTGAAATGATGCAATAACTAGGCATTTATTCAATTCCTCACAAATTAAATCCAATAGCCGATATTTACAACTTGAATTTCAAATGTTAAAATGTCGACACCAACATATTCAAATTTGGATCCTAAAAAAATAGGGGACTCAGATGCCCAAGGGCATCCTAGTCCTAGCCCTATTTTCCAGAAAATAGGGTGTTAAGGGCAAAATATTAAATAAATTTATTTGTTCAATGCTTGCAATTTCTCATAAAATGATAAAAATGGGTTATAAAATGCATAATTTAAAAAATTAGGTGATTAATTAGGCTCAATAGTTTAGGGGGAGCAAAGCATATTGTGAAATTGTTGAGGGTGACAATTTATGACACTACATTTAGTCCCCACTTTAGTGAGAGTATGAACTTACGCTCAAAATCATACTAAAGTAAGAAATTCATGTCAAGAGAGGTTTGATTGTCTAAATGTTGAATATAGGATGACTAAGGATCAAAGGGGAGTGCACTAGCCCCCAATACCAAGATCCTATGGTAAGACAACATAAGGAAAAAGGGAACATGCACATGTACGAAATGCAACAAGATAACATACACAAGCATACACTTGATGTCAAAATAAAATGCAAAAAGGAGGGTATGGATAATCACGAGCTAGAAAGTTGTGTTATGTTAGGATCCACACCAAAGGCATTCATGACTCACACAATAACAAAGTCCGGTATTTTCTAGGTGAATCATAAATTGAAGGCAACACGAGCTAGTGAAGTCTATTATTCACTAGGAGAGACCCCAAGACAAATGAGAAACACACTCTAGGTATAGTGAAGTATGATATTCTCTAGGTGTGTATCCATGACAAAGTAGGAAAATGAGAAACACACTAGATCTAGTGAATTCTAATATTCACTAGGTGTACACCTATGCTAACCATACCAAGAGTTATACTCCCTAATAACTCTGATAAGGTGCCACAAAATCATCAAAATTTATGCCAATGCAGCACTAAGTTCAATGTATGTGAGCAAAGTGAAGCAAAACAAAATGGTAATTTCAATGCACCACTAAGTCCAATGTGTGTGAAAAGTGAGGAAAATAATGCCAATGTATGCCCCCACCTTAAAGAAATTGCAAAACATCATACTATGAGCAATTTCTTTAAGGTAGAAAATGATAAATGCCATATGATAAAAGGTCACAAGAGCTTATTTTAAAATCCCTATGCCAATGATATGTTTCCAAATAAAGCTACATCATGATAAGGGATCACCCCCAAATGTAATGCAACAACAACATAGAATATGGACACATAAGGGATCCACGGATCCGAGGTCAATATACATCTTTGCTACAGTGATATTTAATAGAGCTCAAAACTGATAACATTCCCCAAATACTCATGGAACAATAAACACAATGGAGGAATGACACATAGAAATAATACAAACAAATTTTTTGGTCAACATGGAAGAGACCTAAATTTCTCAATGCCTTGCATCGTCCCCAAAAAGGAAAACACAATACAAAAACAAAAGATGAATTTTATGACATATAGAAGAATGGAGATACAAATAGAAGGATGTTACGACAAATTCTTTTCTTTTGTATCCTTGTGTCAATAGAGAAAGGGTCATCCAAAGAAAACTCACAAACATAAAGGCATGCCAAACAACACAACACATGAGATCACATCATGTGCAAGCAAAAATAAAGAACACATAAACAAACATAAAAGGAGTACCACACATGCGATCCAACCTAAAGCAAGTTGTATGCATCCCAATCTTGTTCATCATATATGAAAGGTGGATAAATAACTAAAGTGACTACAACAAGTGTTGTACTAGGAGCATCTCCAAGTTCAGCATGTGGTGGTTCACTCTCATCAAGAGGATCATCACGATTTCTCCCATCCAAATTCATAAACTTTGAAAACAAAATATTAAGCTCATTATGCACTTGTTCATCAATTTTAGGAATTTCATCTTCATCATCCAAATTAATCACAATGGAAATTGTATGTTCTTGTTTCACTTCTTATTTTAGGTTCTTGTTTTGTGAAAGTTGTAATTCCTCTTGATTTTCTTCCATTGGTGTTTGATTATATCATGCACTATTTTATTATTTTCCTCCAATTGATGAGCAATAGCATGACGTCTATGCCTACACTCTTTAGCATTTAAATTTCTTCTTGCATGTTTTTCGATTTTTAATGGGGTAGGAGTAGGTTTCTCGACCATTGGTCTCTTTTCTTCCCTTAAGGGAGGAGTTGAAGGAACCACTGGGGGTTGGGAAACCACTATCTCTTTATTTCTATACACTTGTTTTACTTTTGGAGGCACAAAAGGAATCATTTGATTGTCTCTTGGTCTTTTATAAAATATGAGTGAGGGAATTGTGACATATTTACCTTGGTTACTTGGAAGGGTCTTTGCTTTGGGCATGGCTTCACCCATAACTGGTGGAGGAGGAAAAATCATAGTCTTATCGTTTTCATGGATATTGGTAAGATATAACTCTATTATGTGCTTTTCCTTAAAATTTTCCTCATGAATCTTAATAGGTTCCATATATTGAGGCCAAAAGAAATATAATAAAAAAATTCCATGGGAGGACAAAGGATTAAACCCACTATGATGCACTATAAAAATTTTGTTTTCAAATGGGAACTTTATGCACTTGTGAATAACCAACAAGATTGCATTCATGGAGTGTAGCCATGGGTAGCCTAACTTCACATGGAATTGGTTTGATGTCTAGATGATGGAGAATGATACATCTAATTGTTTCGGTCCAACATTAAGAGGAAGAGTGATCGAACCTATCATAGGGTGAGAAAAAGCATCATGAGTTTTCAACCATGCTTTTGAATGTTCATAAGAATCTTGATAAAGTTCATGCACAAACAATAATTCCTCAGTGATCAATTTCTTTACATACATGTGATCAATGAGTATCCCAATTGTAGGCTTGTCATTAATATGTTTGGCGATATAGATAGGACCATCAGGTCCATGTATGGATGAGTCAATATGGGTGAAAGTGATGTTGGGTAACAAAGTGGTTTTTCCCTTATGAGGTTGAATATCTATGAGAGTGACCATATCTTGTAGGTCGTACTCATCATCACTCTTATTATCATTATTATCATTATTTATGTCATCAGTCTTATCAACATTCATCTCATCATTCTTAACATCACAAGCTTGCACAAAGTTGGATGAATGGTTTGGCTTTGGATTGGTAAAAACTTTCAAAGTTTTGATTAGGTGGGGTATCATATTTATTTCCTTGATCATTAACACCACCCAAATGGATTAGAATTGATGAGGCCTTGCACTTGATGTTTAAGATGCATGCATCATTTTATATCATGTCCATTTGTGTGATGTTATTGACAAAAGGCATTCGGATTGTAACTTGGAGGTGGAGGATTGGTTGTGTCCACAAGTCTAATTGTAGGTAACTAAATTAAGTTCTTGTTCAAAATTTCCAACATGATCAAATGGAGGGATTCAAGCAACTAGGTGATGCAAAGCATGGAGGGCTTCAAAGGTTTTCAAAGACACAAAGCACTGATTTTGAAAGATCACCCAAACACTCACAAATTCACTTCATAGGGAACAAGAATACAAGACCACAAATACACCAAATAGTGGTTTCAAGACACAAAACTCTCAGTGAACCTCTGATACACCTTGGAAATCACAATATTGACAGGATTAAGCCAAACAAACTCCTTTAGAAAACCGATTTCTCCATTCTTCCATCACTCACTCACAAGAGGCTTATTTGCTTGTAGTAATCCAAATGACAAAATTGGGTGTAACTTTCCAATCAATTTGAATCTCCCAAAAAATAATACAATTTAAAGCACCCATTATGACCTTAAACATATTAGGAAACCAAATATACTTTCTTTGAAAAGTAACCTCATAAATTTGACTATCATGTTGTCCTAAAGGCCTAATTTAGCTTATTTGCATGAGGGTTTATTGGTTCTCTATATTTATGGACTCAAAACTCCTCACTAAAGGCTTAGACACATCACATATGGTTTGCACATGCTTATTAAACTATTTCCCACTCTGTTCGAAAGCCTTTTTAACAAACCCTAGCTTCTAGCCATCAATTCAAGCATGAAAATCATAAAAAAAATCACCTAGGGCAGCAACAAAACTTATGCAACTTGCTTTCCCCTACCCCTGCAAACACAACCAACTTGGAAAACACCCTAATATAACCCATTCCACCCATTTACAAAGGTTTATATCGGTGGAATGGCTTTTATTCCCTTTTTAGACTCTCAAACCCTTAAAATGGGACAATTTATAGGAAAATGACTCAAACAAGCTTAAATCTCAATGAAATTTCCTCAAATCAAGTTTATTTGAGAGATAATACACTAATATATCAAAAACCAATAAACACTATGGTTTGGTGATGTTGTACAGGCCGTACAATGCTTGCAAAAACAAGGAAAATATTGAAATTTGTAGGAAAACAAAGTATTTATTCAAAAATTCTTCAAGATACAACTTTCTCTCCCTTTCCTCGCCTTCACAAGGCTCTTTAAACATGTTACAATAGTTATCTTTTCCACCCCTTGAGTTTCCAACATCCAAAACCCTTCCCTTTACAAAGTGACTCTCCATATTCCATTTCTTGCACTTTTTGCAATTTTGACAATATTTGCAAGATTTTACAATATTTGACAACTTGACCATAAAACCTCCTAGAAACCTAATAAAATGATTCAAATACATTAAAATGGTCCAAATATGACCTCATTACAATCATAATATGATGAAGACTCAAATATTACAATATTGTCTCATGGAGGCATGAAGTTTACATGTTGCCCTGCACCATACTCCCAGGCAAAAATTTACCTCAAATCCTCTTGAGGATAGTGTTGCACAATTGATTCAAGCTTTCCAATTTCATTCTTCAAACTCCAAGTAGTCTTTGCACTTATTGTTACCTGATTTTTAGCTTTCAGCTGAAATCAGGTAACCATAGTGTTTTTCTTTTCATGTTGTTTAAACATTTAAAGATAAACCATAAAATTGTTAGTTTCAATATGCATGGAGTGATTGTCAAAGTAAATCAGATTACATTTTTTTCCATTTCAATGGTCCATTACAACAAATGTGAAAGAGAACCATAGATATACAAATGTAGTCTTTTATTGATAATCCAAAAAATGTACATGTCCCTCACAAACCAAGGGACTAAATCTCTTATTCAATGAACATATGAAACAATGCATGCATGAATAAATAGAATGAAACAAGAGAATGTGCATGTAAGAATGGAACTAGTCATTGCTCGAGAATGACTGGTTGTAGGTTGCCTGAATGCTCTACTGCTGCCCCGAACCGCTTGTGTCTTGTCCAACTGTAGTGCTCCTTGTTCCTGCACCTGAAAGTAAAATGAGGTTAGAGCGAGGCTCTAAGCAACGAATGATTCAATTCTTACATTCACACCTACCTATGCATGTATAAATTGATCCATAAAGTGCATTAAACAAAAACATTCAACATATGCATTTATTTTCTAATTGTTTTCTTCATATGCAGATTTAGGACAAGTCTTATTATTGTTTCATTATCAGATCAAATGCAGCATGTGGGGTAAATGTGGCTCCCACAAGGGTAGAGCTCAACGTGCTTTGAAAGAAAAGGAAATTGAGCAACTTGATCAAAGATTTATCTCTTATCAATGCATTAAATCAATATGGGATCATACTAGTTGATCAACTTTCATTATCAGATTCAAAAGATGCATCATACTGTACTAATATGTCTTTCAATCTTCTTAAGTGGACCCTTGATCCATTTTATAAAAGGAAGTGTTTTTGAAGATGCATCAAGTTCAATTATGCATCAAGTGTCTTCATGGATGCATCAAGTTCAATTATGCATCTTTTAAACAATGAGGAAGCATTTCAGATTGTTGTCAAGCCCCTCTCACCACAACCCTATTGGGAAGTCACTCGTCACATAGGAAAGTGAGTTGTTAGGTCACCCACATATGTGACTGGTGGCTGTCAAATAAAGTTAGAATGAGGAGACTATGCATGTTTATCACATATAACAGCAGTAGGAGTAATGGTTGACTCATGGTCATGGTACAAGTATAAGGACAGTGCCTTTGCAAGAGCTACAGGAGGCAAAGGGGATTAATAGTGTTCATTCATAGGTATACTATGAAGATGAATTCAAAGTGAAGGTCAATGTCATTTGGAAAGGGGAAGTTCACAATGATCTCATGCAATAGGACAGCAACAATGATATATGAGGTGGGGAGGCAAAGGTTATAAGGTATGAATGTAATACCCCCCACAGTGCATACCTTGAGACAAAACGATCAAATTTACAATACCTCATGATGATGTACTAGTTCAAAATTATCCAAGTGTATGAAGAGCATGAACATTAAGTACAGCAATAAACAGAGGTATAGGTTCACAAAATGGAATAAACAGTGATCCATGAACATCTTAGAAAAATAGATCATACAGATATCACAGTCATAAAGGGTAGCTTCAAGCATCTAAAGAACTCAATGAGAATAATGCATTATAGCCCTAAGATGAGTTTAATATAGGACCTTCCTCCAATTAGCATGAATCAAGGCAAATAAGGGACATCAAAGCCTCTATCAAAATAGAATTCATCGATGACAATCCCTTCATCATGATCATCCTTGCATTCATAAATGGTATTTCTTATGGAAATAATCTCATGTTAAGATAGTAAACCATGTCTAGTTGATAGGGCAGCCTATTACTTTGAAGGTCAGAATGAGCAAGAATTTAGTTCACCAAGTCAGATGCTATGCTTTTATTGTTCTTGACAGTTGCTAGTCACAGAAATTATGAATGACGGTCGAAAATGGCAACTGCTTCTGTTGAGCTCTAATATGCCCTATTCATTAAGTACAGTGGTCGATGCTCATTGTGTCAAACACAAATAGAAGGTCAAGGAACGATGATAAGTCAATGGCACTACGGTTGTTAGCTACCAGCTTATGAAGATGTTGAAAGATGGAGATGCAGAAAGGGTTAAGGATGAGTTATCAGCTGAAGGTGTCATTAAAAAATGAAAGATGTATAGAGCTTGTGAATTACACCCGACTGTGCAATGCCATTAAATCATTTTCCAAACCATTTTCCTCACAGGGCAGTGTTTTATTGTGGAGCAGTGGATAGGTGTAGCTCTTGTTCCAATTGTCCACCTCTCAGGGAGTCTCATTCAATTTAAAAGTCATCAGCTACAGGAAAATCTTTGACAAGGGTAAAACATTGCATCAATGAGATTAGAATTCCATAAGAATTTGTGATCAGAAGGCAGTGGCTTTAGTATTAAACTTTATTCATGTTCATTGCAAGATGGCAACCGGTGTAGTGTCATTGACAATCAAAAATGCAGTTATGGAGCCCATCCAGGCTGAATACAAGAAGATAATACAGGAAGTCAAGTAGAGCCATTTCATCGCTTTCCTTAAAGTAATAGTGAAAGATTAAAGCACATTACCAAATGAACAAAGGAAGCTTTTGTTCCAATAGGTGACCCCTATGGAGTTTCATTGTCATCATAACCTTGCATGGTTTTATCACACAAAATGGAGCCACTTTTTTATATTCTACAGAAAAAATGAAATAAACTTGCAAAAATCATCTATTTCTTACAACAAATCTGAGCTCTGTACAAAAATTCAGTGACCCATTTGGGTTCTTTATCAACAGTTAAGGAGTTCGACAAAAATGAATGCTACACGAAACCCAAGCAAGGTTTTTTCTCAAGATACAAGAAAAAAGATAGAAAATCACAAATGCAAGAGGACCCAATTTACATGATGAGGGTCGAGCCACATTATGGTTTTCTTTTTCCAGAAACCCATCTGGGTTATTAATTTTTCCAAGATTTATGAAAAAGAAGAAGGAAAGTCAAAATATTACAGGATGGTTTTTTAGAAATGAACATGAAGGACACATTTATCTATTCATGGCCGCAGCCAGTGAGCTTTTGTAAGTAAGGAAAACAACAGAAAAAACACTGAGTCTATTCAAGTTTGGAGATAATGAAACTTTTCTAAACAATTCCACAGAGAGAAGCAAAATGAGACATTTAAAAGCTTCTATTCGAGCTCTTCTTGCTCACTATCTGGAGGAAAAGACAATATGCAAGGCCGGCTGGGAGCTTACCTAAGCTCAAACATCAAGATGTGTAGAGTTGTGCTATTTAAAAAGCTTCCTATTAAGCTTCATTAACCTCCCATGGCGGTTGTAAGCAAGGAGAATATCCACAGAGAAAAATGCAACAGAGAAATTCCATCAAAGTATATTCATGGCTGTGGCCTGTAAGTCAAGAAATGGCGTCTAAGTCAAAAGATGTGAGCTTATGTCAAGCAAAAACGTTTACCTAAGATCCCGTGATGTTTTCATGAAGAGAAATGTCAAAAAATGCCTGAGAACCCATGGGAAGACATCATTTTTCTTGTGTTTTCTCAAACCCTAGTGGCAGAGCATCATTTTCTAGATTCTTCCAAGTGACCAAATGATGGTTTTTTTCCATTATTCGGGTGTTACCATTAGGGTTTGACCCTATTCTTTGCATTTTGATGGGATATTTTATCCTTTCTTTTAAAATCAACACATGAAATGTGATGGGGCCGAACTTGTATTCTCCCTTAGGCATTTCATGCCTTATAAACTTTCCCATTTTAAAAGCTTTGCTAAGTCTTCACTATGTCATGTGTTATCACTTAGGCATTTATGTGTTATGTTATTTTGACTTATGCTAGGTGTGCAATACAATGTGTTGCCATGAGACCATCAAGTGATGCCTTGTATTTCCAACATCATGTGATTTGGAATATCCTTTCCAAGAGTCTTGGAGGTCAGCCTTATTAGCCAAGTAATATTGATACTATGTGCCTTTGCAAACCATGTGATTATGACATGTGTGGGAAGAATGTATAATATGGGTGGTAAGTTGATAGTCAAAGTACATTTGAAGATTTTGAAAGCTTTTTCCATAGCATTTCATGTTACATTTTGTTCCATATTTGAAGATATCATGTAAGTGATTTTAAAATCACTTTTATTTTTCTTTTAAATACAAATGTAACACAGAAAAATGGTGGGGCCCTTTGATTTATGCTCAATTGTAAAGTGTTTTGCTAAGTGGTGTTTTATAAATCACTTAACAAAATCACTCTTTAATGCTTTAAAAGGCCATGTGTTTTCAAAAACACGCATACTGCATGATGGAGAATGTGGTCAAGTGTTGAAATAGGACCAATGATGATTTGCAGAGGTGTGAGAAATGTGTGATGTTGTTTGGACTATTTTTAGTGGGAATGAGGCCAGCTGGAGGTATTTTTGTTACACTTTTTGGATGGCTATTGGCTTAGCTTGTTTTTTCTCCATGTAGAGAGCATTGTAGAGACTTCTAGAAGGTTCTTTTGGGGCCATTTCTATTTGATCCAAGGATAATCTTCTAGAAGCACATGTGTTGTAGGTTTTGGTGGGTGTTGGTTAAGTATGTTCATTTTTGAACATTTTGAGTTCTTTCTTTTTCAGTAGGAGGATAGCTGCTCTCTTGGAGTTATTTTTTCATGAAGCTGCATTGTAACTCAAGAAGACCTAATATACAGTAAGCACTTTGATTTAATAGATTGGAGCATTGTTACCTTTTCTCTTCATGTTTTGTGGTGTGTTATTAATGGTTGATCAGTTTGTTTTGTGAAAAGTCATTTTCCTTACAACTTGTCCCATGTTTCATGCATCCAATTAACAGAAAATGTATGTTTACAGGTTATAAACGGTGTTGTTTAGTAGTGTTATTGATTGTGAAACTTGTCTTTTCCTTTTAAGAACACTATTACAGACCTCTTTATAAATTATTGATGTGAACTGCATTGGATAGGGATTTGTGTGAGTTAGCTTTGAAATATTAATTTGAGTGTGCAAGGATGTTATCAGGTCTAAATTGTTTTGGTGTATCACTTTAGTTTCTTTCCAGCATTAGGTTTATTTCATGCAACTCTTACCCTTATCTCAAAAATTCAATAGTTAAGTGATATCAAATGGGGAAGCCGGCCCATAATCCGAAGGTCTGCTTTCAAATAGGTTACCCACAACCTGAAAGCATTCCAATGTTGGTCCAAATCTACTAAGTGCAATTGGAAAATCTTAGCAAACAGGGTGTAGATTTGGTGTCCTAACACTCACCAACAACTAAACACTTGCATTTTCCCTTTGTCTTTAACCGGTTCTTCCTTGTTGAATGTTGTCTTTCATTTCATGATTGATCCTTGACCTATTTTTCCTTTGAAGATGGTGTTGAACCTGCCTTTTTACCTATCATTAACCTTCTCCTACCATCCTAGCAACATGTTTCTTAATCAATTCATCCTTTACCTTCAAAGAAGTAAAATTGAACACCAACTCAATATCATTTCCCTCCAAAATCAAATTATGTTTCATACCTATTGTTTCAGCATCTCCATGGTTTGAAATGGTTGCATTTTTCATGTGCTCTTCCTCATACATATACCCATCTCTCTCACTGCTATTCTACAAAACAATCTCTCATCACACTATCCATCTACCCAACAAAGATCTTGGAAGATGCTTCCTCTACCCACTCTCTCTCTCAGTGGAGGAACTCTTTGCACCTTCTCCCCAACTTCATCTCTATTGGAGGATAGTGATTGTAGACCTCTTCCATGTCTGTAGCCAACACACCTTACAACTCTTTCTCCCTTGCAACTTTAATATGGACCACAAGCACTTTCAACCAACACATTTCATAATCCACCAGATCAACCAACTCTAATACCAATTGATGTGGAGCATGGAGGGATTCAATTTTTTTCAAAGACACAAAGCACTGATTTTGAAAGATCGCCCAAACACTCACAAATTCACTTCACAGAGAGCAAGGTTACAAGACCACAAATACACCAAATAGTGGTTTCAAGACACCAAACTCTCAGCGAACCTCTGATACACCTTAGACATCATAATATTGATAGGATTAATCCAAACAAACTCCTTTATAATATTGGTTTCTCCATTCTTCCATCCCTCACTCACAAGAGGCTTATTTGTTTGTAGTAATCCAAATGAAAAAATCGGGTATAACTTTCCAATCAGTTTGAATCTCCCAAAATAGAATACAGTTTCAAGTACCCATTATGACCTTCTTAAACATATTAGGAAACCAAAAATACTTGCTTTGAAAAGTAACGTCCTAAATTTGACTGTCTCGTTGTCCTAAAGGCCTAATTTAGCTTATTTGAATGAGGGTTTATTGGTTCTCTATATCTCTGGACTCAAAACTCCTCACTAAAGGCTTAGACACATCACATATGGTCTACACATGCTTATTAAACTATTTCCCACTCTGTTCCAAAGCCTTATTAACAAACCCTAGCTTCAAGCCTCAATTCAAGCATGAAAAAAAATCACCTAGGGCAGCAACAAACTTATGCAACTTGCTTTCCCTTGCACCTGCAAACACAATCAACTTGGAAAACACCCTAATCTAACCCATTCCACCAATTTACAAAGGTTTCCATTAGTGGAATAGATTTTATTCCCTTTTTAGACTCACCCTTAAAATGAGGGTTTCAAGACCAAAAAAAGTTTATTTGAAATTTCCTCAAATAAAGTTTATTTGAGAGATAATACACTACTCTATCAAAAACCAAAAAATACTATGGCCTGGTGATGCTGTACAGGTCGTACAGTGCTTGCATAAATAAGGAAAACGTTGAAATCTGTAGGAAAATAGAGTCTTTCCTCGCTTTCACAAGGCTCTTTAAACATGTTACAACAGTTACCTTTTTTTCCCCTTGAGTTTCCAATGTCAAAAACCCTTCCCTTTATAAAATGACTCTTCATATTCCATTTCTTGCACTTTTAGCAATTTTGACAATATTTGCACGATTTTACAATATTTGACAACTTGACCATAAAACCTCGTAGAAACCTAATCAAATGATTCAAATGCGTTAAAATGGTCCAAATATGACCTCATTACAATCATAATATGATGAAGACTCAAATATTACAAGATTTCCTCATGGAGGCACGAAGTTTACATGGTGCCCTGCACCACTGGGTAAATTATCTATCTCGTGATCTAAATTGGTACGAGGTGGAACTTATGGAAAAAACTTGAGGTTTAATGTGGTTGGTTGTTTGAGATGTATGTAACTTGATAAATTTCTTGTTTTTCTTCTTGAATGGTTGATAATTTTTTTGAGGTACGGATTCAAATTTCCCAGTAGGAGTTGATGAAGATGTCTCTTCATACTGACCAACCGAATTCTAATAATCATGAAGGGTCATACACAAGTGTATAAAGGATGTATATTTCATCAACAAGATTTAATCCCTTATTCTAAAAACTACAATTTTTTTATGAACTCTTTGAACATCTGCATGAGGAAGAGTAAGAATGATTTGTGATTAAACCAACTAATAGCACCCTATAAAGTTTGTTACCTTTTCATTTTTCCTTTGTTTGCATCACACTAGATTAGTTAGGGTAATCTTAGGACCAATGTTTAAATTTTGAAATGTTAGAGGAATGCATCAATAAGTTCATTGAAAGAGTGGATTGATTTATTCAAAAATGAAAAAAACCATTCTAAAGCCATGTCTTTCAATGACCTAGGAAAGAGTTTAGCCTGGAGTTTATCTTAAAAAATAAAGTCACTACACAAGGTTGTATATGTCGATATATGATTGCTAGGTTCTCCTTTACCATTGTACTTTTCAAAGCAGGGTATCTCTATGTTTTGTGCCATCGATGTTTTCAAGATTTCAATTGAAAATGGGCTTCTTTTGACATATTGTAAAGGTTGTCTATTTTGGTTTTGGTTCAATGTTGAGATTTGTTGTTGAAGTGAGGTTACGTTTTGTAAACGTTGGTTAATGACTGAATCATTGGTTGACATGTTTTTGGAATGTGGTGAATATGGTGGGATTTTGTATGTGATTGGTTGACTATTGTGTTACAAATTTATTAGAGGGGATGAAACCTGAGGTGTTACATATGGTGTCCCATAACCATAATATCTCTAGTAGAAAGTCCTAATGTTGGATTTATGCCAATGCTTTGTTGTATCGTTGAGGCGGAAGGTCAGTTTGTGTATGTGGGAATATAGGCTATAGTTGTAGGGAGGGAGACTTGATTTCCTCCTTGACTTTGAGTGTATCCCAAATCTTGAGTGCAACTAGCCATTGTAGGTACATTAGCATCAACTATATGGGCTAGGCTATGCAAAACCTCTAATCCTTGAGAATCACTATTCAATTTTCTCATGTTATCTATTATAGGTACTACTATGCCAGCTAGATATTTGGTACTCAAATAGTCTTGAAGTCCTTCTAGATCTTTTTCCAATTGTTTTAATTTGTCTTCGGGAACATGCACAATAGCAGTCTCAACATCTATAAAAATGGGTGATTGTAAGGTTTTCATTGGTATGGTAGCATTAGGGATAGAATCTAAAATGGGTTGAGTATTGACAACACTTTGCACGAAAGAATTAGAAGACTCAGGATCCACAGCGTATGTAACAATAGCGAGGGATTTCATAAGTCTACAGCTACGTCTCACTGGAGTATTGGAAATAGGACACCATGTCGTGAAGTTCATGTGAGTTTAAAACACTAAGTGTACCCAAGATGAACACTAAACTATCAAATAACCACAACAAAATACTTAGAAATAGAATTCAAACAGCAAAAGTAGACAGAGAATACAAAAAGAAATATCTGTGTAAAATTTGGTTGAGCCCAAAGTAGGAGGAAAAATGCGCCCAAGGGCATCTATGTCCTAGGAAATTTTTCCAAAAATTCAAAGCCTGACAATGTGTGATTATATTCAAGGATGGTCTGACAATAAATATTTTTTCAGAATTTGCTCAATTTATACCAATGAAAGTGTGTAGCAATATGTGAACAATAAATGACAATTTTGAATACAATTTTTCTAATCTAAGATGCAAAAATTGACTAATTATAAGATTCCTAAATCTGAGAATGATTATTTTGATGCAATTTTGAAACAAAACAATGTATTTTTTTTTAATTTTTGAGCTATATGAAAGATGCATAAATGAATGCAATGAAGAAATCCAAAACAAAAATCTACAAGCAGACACAAAGACGAAGAGTTATGCGAAAGTTTGATAATCCAAGTGTAGCAGGACAGAGGCGCCCAAGGGCATCTATTTCCTTGATAGGGCTTCTGAAAACTAAAAAGTTGAATGTTTATTAGACTGTTTAAGTGTTATTTTTTTGTGTGCAAACAGTTCTGAAAGTCACTATTTCTCCAATAATTTCTCAATTTAAGACAATCTGACTCAAATGCAAATGTGTAACAATGTTTGAACAATAAATGAAAATTATGAATACAATTTTTATTGTAGATCTAATATAAATGATTGAAATAAACCTTAATGCAACCTATGATGCTATATGATATGATTTTTTTGAGTTTTTGTCTTTTATGATACAAAAATGAAACCCTAAATGAGAAATGCAAAATAATGCAATGCAAAACATATATCTAAGGTGAATTTTAAAAGGTATATAATGTTAACAGGTCAGGTTCACCAAAATAAAACAAAATGGAACCCTAGGTCTAATGTGTAAACCTAGGATTCAAATTTGTGTGTGTGTTTGTGTTGGGATCTTTTTCTAATGTTTCATTAAGATGGAGATCAACAAGGTGTTTAGATTGACTTTCAACCATAAAGGTGAGCCAATAATACCTAGATCTACATCTTTTAGGGTCTTGAAATGGATTGGAATTGATTTGTCTTGATTAACCTAATTAGACTATGTGCCCCAATATGAAAAATGCAAGATTCTGACAATTGATAAGCTGAAACAAAGATTTGCAAGAAGATTTGGGAAGGGAAGAGTGATGTGTACCTATCCTAAAAGTTTGGTGTCAGCCTTAATATGAGGACAGAATCGCCCAAGGGTGTTTGATTCCTTGTATGGGTGTCCTACTCTATTTTTGTAGTCCTCTTATGGAAGATTTGAGATCCCATTTTTCTCTTGAAAACTTGTCAGACCATCGTCAGATAATTTTTTAGGTGATTTTTTGTGAGTTGGAAAGGTTTAGGGCTTTGAATGCAACAATTAATAAATGATCTTCAAACTTCCTTCAATCCTCTTCAATCCTGAAATCTGCACATTCATAGAGAGAAAAAATGGTGTGCCATTTAGGGGCTTTCCATAGTTAAACCCAGTGTTAGTGTTTCAACTTCCACAATGGAAATTTCAATGATAAAAGAATAAATGATAGGAAGGAATTATGAATCACCACCCTTCAATGGCTTCCTTGAAGGAATGAAGTCATACACATCACCTCAAGGTCTTGGATCTTGTTTTCTTGATTTCTTGAATTGCTTGGAAACCTACAACAAGGGTTAGCCTTCACAAACAATTATAATATAAACATGGATAAAATTCACATAGGATTTGACATGATGCCTAGAGCTTGAATTGTTGCAATAAAGTTCTGAAATGTTGCTCTTTATTGCTCTCAATATTCACTTTTTCTATTTAATGCTTGTTAATGCTAGATAGATTTTAAATGATGCAATAACTAGGCATTTATAGGCACCTATTCAATTTCCTACAAATTAGATCCCAATAGCTGACATTTGCAACTTGAATTTCAAATGTTAAAATTTTGACATGACATATTCAAATTTGGTTCCTGATAAAATAGGGGGACTCAGACACCCAAAGGCATCCCATTCCTAGCCCTATTTTCCAAAAATTAGAGTGTCGGAGGAAAAACATTGAATAAATGTATTTGTTCAATTCTTGCAATTTCTCGTAAAATGGTAAAAATAGGCTATAAAATGCATAATTTAGGAAATTGGGTGCTTAATTAGGCTCAATAATTTATGGGAAGCAAAACATAGTGTGAAATTATTGAGGGTGATAATTTTTGATGCTACAAGGAATAAGAAAACAAGAGAAATATCATCTACAATGCACCTCATATAGCTTATTTTCGTACAACATAGAATATCCAATGTTGTTAACATAGGGATTTGCACCCGAAGACAAGTTGAAAAACTCTTAAATCCCATGCAACATTGGACTACTCTCAGGCTGTGGGTATCCTATAATGAGGGTAGACCTCCAAGTTATTGGCTGATTCCCTTTGGATATTTCTTGTAAATACTGACTTTTAACAGAGGAAAAGGGTAAGGACAATGCAGAAACTGAAAACTGAAAAACTAGGTGATTCACCAACTGATAAATGACTTGAAACTGCTTAAAAACCACCCAATATAACTCAACAAATGAAACCATACAACCTCACAACTCTGTTATTTATGTCTACAAAAATAATTCTAATGATAGGCTCTAACTTTTCTAATGCTCAAAAAAGGAAAATAGTGATGTTTTCACAAATCTTTATGCGAGAGAATGAAAACACTAACATAGACTTGCACTATTAATATGACATGATATTCTTTCATTCAACATTGAAGGAATCTAATTAAAATAAAGGATGACACAATATTTTATCATATAACTCACAATCAACACTAAAGAACAAAGAATAATGGAGAAGGAAATAAGCTTCTTATTGAAAAATAGGAGAAAAATGCATTACAAATTTGTAGAACTCACAAGAAATGAGTTACAAAGAATGAATAATCAACTACTGCAGCCACCAAACTAAGAACTGGGGAAAATAATGAGAGAAGAGAAAGACTTATAGAAGATGCTTGAAAAATTCAAAATTTGAATCTTGGCTCCAAAATATGATGTGGTGTCCATCTTCTCCCTTAAACAAGGCATGCAACTATTGTGAACTCCTCCAAAAATGCATTAAGAGTCTTGAATCTCAAAACAACCTCATGGGTCGTATGCAACTGAAAACCCCTCCAAAATAGGGTTGTAATTGAATGGAACAAGGTGTTATGTGCCTGAAAATTCTCCTTGATTGAAACTCAATCAATCATGACACTTAATTGAAGTATAAATTTCAATCAAGTGCTTCAAAATCCATGATTTTACTCCAAATATTGGCACGATTTTCTCAATCATTTCCAAGATTCAAGCTAAGCTTTAAATGCTTCAATTGACTCCCTTTTGAACTATCCCATCAATTGAAATTGCATTCAAAAGATTTTATTTATTTGCATTTCAAAATATCATTTATTTTAAATGATTTATAATCATCACTTAAAATAAAGATTTACATTTGAATTAAATGCAAAAATAAATAAAGTCCTATCTCTCTATTTTGCATTTCCATAAATAACTTTTAAAATGATTTATAATCACCATTTTAATAAATTCTTACATAAGTTTTTTGAAATACCAAAATAAAGATAAAAGATAAAGCCAAATGTAAAAACTTAAAATGATTAAGTTTCTTTTGAAATATTTACAAGCACAAATGATGTCATGCCTCTTAGCAAATGAATAAAGCTTTTTTGAAAAAGCTTAAGGAAAAAATGCCTTCCCATTCAAACTTTCAAGGGTTTCAACCCTAAATGAATGTTAAACATTCATTTTACCTTTATTCATTATTTCTACCATAGAGAAAGGCCGCCACCATGGAGAACCTTGGGTCGAGCCCTAGTTGTAAATCTCTGCCTCTTTGCCTTTTTTCTTTGCATATTTTGGACGTCTAAGGCATGGTAAGTCTGATTATGTTTTAAATCTGGAATTTATCCTCCATTTTGAAGCTATTGAAAGCTCCCAAGCCACGGCCTCTATGTTCTTTTGACTGTATTTTTGTGGATACTTGCTCATGTTGACTTTCTGTTGCGTTTTCTTGACTTGGCCGCCATGATTATACTGGAGTTTAGCTTTTGAGAAGGAAAAGATGAATGAAATCCCACAGCCTCTCAGATACCTCTCTGTAGAAACAAAGAAGGTAAGTTTTTATCATTAAATCTTGTTCTTTATTTCTGCAAAAATGCTCTATTGGAGCTCCATGAGAGTATAAATCTACTTTTAACTGAAAGAATTCTGTGTATTCTGCCATATAAAGGCTGCCATAATGAAACTTCATTTTTGTGCTCTCTGTATTTAAAGTTCTTGAAAGAAATAACCTCCAGACTACCTGTGAGAAACTCCATTTCCTCTCATTTTCCACTGTATACTATATTTCATGTAGCTTGCACCATATTTGAGTTTTTCAAAACATTCATTGAATCATCAAAAATCATGCTCTTTTTCCTTGTTTTCATTTTGAGATTCATATAATAAAAATGATTTTATTTACTTCAGAATCCTAGTTCAAGGGCTTTCTGGCAAAACTCAAACCCTCTATCAATTATAGGCCACCATGAGGAAAACTTCATTTTAGTTGCATAATATTCTTATTCATGTTGAAGAAAATGCTCAATATTTTGATGTGAAGACTCTTTACATGCACTTTGAAAAAAATAATTTTAAGAACAAACCACTCTCAGGTAGTGGCCTTATAAGATATATTTGATTCCATCTTTTGCATGTTGAGTTCGTCATATCCTATCTATGTAAATATTTGTTGCCATTGGATGCATTATCACTACGCTTCGCTTGATGGTTGTAGGTTAGTTTTCCTTTTCCTCGTTATTGTCTTAAGTATTGATAATTCTACATGTTGATTGCAAGATAATCATCTTCAGCCATGCATGATTTTAAAACACAATTTTGCATACTCTTAATAATTGTATTACATTACTTAATGCTTGCAAATATTGTCATAATCTCATTTAAGCATTTTTATAATGTAAATTCTATTGTTCCATTCAATTTATGTAGCTTTTTGTTTTTTCATATGTAGCTTCGTACTTCTCTTCATTTCTCTGAAACTTTCCTTCTTAGAAAAAGTATGAAATCACTTTGTTGTTCTTTATTGTAAGCAATGCTCATTGCATTTCCTGCTAGTGATACTTTTATGAAAGTACATGAATGTACTAAGTTGTCCAATTTGCATGGTTATCATGAAAGACCTCTGCAGAGACTGTGAGTATTAAGTTGATGTGAATTTCAGGATCATGATATGATTGTTGCTTTTCATGATGAACTTGATGTCTTTCCATTCACCTTATTCATAATTTCCTTTCTTGTAGCTTTTTTTTGAAGGTTGAAATACTTTGTAAACTTAATATGTATGCATGTTCACTATCTTTGAAAAGTTGCATAGATGACTTTGATTGCTCTTCCTTCATACTGTGATTATGTCAATATTATGAGATGAGATCAACCCTTGAGGGAGCCACATTTCTCCTCACTCATGTTGTAATTTTATGAAATAGTTACATTATTTTTCCTGTATCTACACATGAAACAAACAAGTTAGAAAAAATAGTGAATTCAATGATTTCCACTGATGATTTGATCTGGAAGTTTTCATTTATCTCTGAGATAATGACTTTGTTGATTCAATTTGATAATAACTATAAATCATATATCTCTTGATAAGCATTAATTGGATACCATGCCCTAAGCTCTAACACAAATTTACAATCAACTGCAGGTTCTGGAATTCAGGAACAAAGGAGTTGAAGACACTAAAGATCAAGTTGGAGAAGCAATGAGTCAACCCTACATCAGCCCTCAAGGAAATGACAGACATGACCTTCCTCTTATGTGTCTTTCTTCTTTTAGTTAATCTTCAGATGTATGGTTTATACTTGTTGAATTTAATCAACTTAATCATAACCCATGGCTTGTGTGGGGTTATAGAAACATATATCTTAATAAATCAGTTATTTCAAAGTATGCAGTGGCTTATTTTTCCATTTGAACTTGTTCTCAATTACATAATCTAGAATAACTGATATGAATTTGTTGAAAGAATATGTGTTTTTTAATCAACTGAAATAATAATTTCAGCATACTTTGCTCATTGCAGAAAAAAAATATTTGTTTCCTTAACATACTCTAAATTTTTGTTTTCTAAATGAAGAATGTTTGTTGATTTGTCTGGATTGTTCAACAGTTTCACTGTGTAAGAGAGGGGGACTACCATGTGCAAGACCCTAGGTCACGGAGGGTCAAGACACGAGAGGCTTCCCTAACTTACCTCAGCTAAGTGTAATATTAGGAAATGTGAAGCGAGAGTAACGAGGACTGTAAGGCCTCTCAGTTACTTTGCAGGACCGAAACACAGGAAGGGGCTAGGCGAGCTGGTTTTTTAGGTCTAACACTACACCTCAGGAAACTCTCTATCTGAGGATGAAAGTATGATCTCTGGACATCAGTGCAGCACGCTGGTGTCTCTAAAGTGCGCTAGCGTCCGTACGGCCAAACAACAGTGAAGACGAGGTCAAACCAACAAAAACTAGGTAACAGCCCAGTTGACTAACTTAAGGGCCAGAATGATGTGATTAAATAAATGAAATACTCTCTAATGTTATAAAGCAAATATGCAAGAGTGACGAGAGTAAGGAGGATCTCACCAAGGAATTCGTTCGCCAACTAATCCCTCGAGAGGCACGTACTCCTACACACAAAAAGAGGGGAGAATGTTGGGTGGCTATATAGGGGTCTGCCTCAGTTAGACCCTCATTTAGGTGTTCCCACCTCCATGAACAGCCAAGGAAATGAGATAAAGGAAACAATACAATAAAGAGCACAAAAGCACTACCAAACAGTACAGTGCTAACTCAACCAAATGATAGAGAAGAGGAGAGGGAAGCTTACCACCTCCACCAAGAGCACTCAAGTCTGCTTGGGGGAGAAAATGAGAGGAACTCAAGCCTCTTCTATAATAGTGTGGTCCCAAACTTGCTATACTAACGTGATCGAGTGTTACTTTGCTGCTATGGAATGCAAGAATGTTGTTTGAAGCTTGAAGTGGATGCAAAAGAGTGTGTTGAAGCTTGAGAATGAAGTCTAGAAGTTGAAATGCATATGGAAGGAGTGAATATGAAAAAGGAATGAAGAGAAACGGCCATATTTGGGTCGGTCGGCTGAAGGGGGCATTACAACTTCACTTTCAATAAGAAGAGTAACGCCTCTGCAGGTTCAACTGCAGGAATCTACTAGGGATGTAAGTGTATCACACAGACATTTGTGCATCGCACAGGCGTCTCCGATAGAAACACCTCCACCGATGCTCAAAACAGATGCCAAGTGGGATGCAAGCAGCGGACTTAGGTAGAATAATTACGCCTTTGAACTTGGTTTTCTAATGTGGATAAAAGAAAAAAGTGGATTTGCACATGGGATGCAAATTCACTCTTATACATTTTTCCCCCACTTTAGCAAGCATGAATACTAATGAGTGCTCAGTAAAGTAGATCAAGAAAGAGTAAGGTTAGAAATGTATACCTGAACCATCAAGAAAGTAGACCACGATCTGGCGAACCTAAAGGTGCAAGGAAAGCAAAGGACTTCATAGCTACTCAAAACTATGAAGTTGGAAAACAAAGTGTCTTACAAGCCCGCGGACCTGCAAGGAGGCAACCCCCAAGATCTCTCACATGAAGGAAGCCCCATAAAGTAAGTGCCTTGTAGTCCTGCAGACCTGCAAGGAAGGTGCCCTCCAAGATCTCTCACATGGAAGAAACTGAGAAAGCGCCTTACAAACACACAGACCTGTAAGGAAGGTGTCCTCCAAGATCTCTCACATGAAGGAAACCCAAAGGAAGCGGACTTCACATATTCAAGAAGCGGTGAAACATCTACCCATAGATAGAACATGTCAAAAAGCAGTCGTGTAGGCAAATAAGCAGACAGTCACGCAGACCGTCAATGATTCACAAGTCTCTTCAATGGGTGCCTCAGGAACCCTTCAAAAGGAGAGGGGTCCACTCAAGGGATGTGTTGTTCGAAAGATAATATTCCTCTTAGAGTGATCTGTCATCAAGGAATCCTTTCAAAATATGTTCACTTCATCAAGGAATTCAAAAGGAAGGATATGCCCTCATGCAAGGGGAAGATTAAAGTTGTTCCCACTTCAAAGGAAGGTCTTCAAGTCCTTTCTTTATGAACCCATGATGAAGGAAACATGTTCTGTTAGGGTTCCAAGTTGAGAATGCGATTCTAAGGAAAAGTTTGTGAAGACTTTCGAGAAAATATTTGTTGGAAATGAATGTGTTTTCTAAAAATAGAAGTGTTAAAGAAAGGTGTTGTCACACATGAAAGGGACAACTCGAGTAAAGAAGAGAAAAAGATAAAGAAATCAAAAATAGAAAACACAAATAAAGGGCATAGAGGTAGCCTGATATTTCAGGGTTAGAACTGCTCATGAATAAATATATATATATATATAATAGTATATAAATGAACTATCATAAACCCCTACTATATCAGGCCATGTGAGGAATGCATGAGAAGAAAAAGTAAAAATAAAAAATTGGGTCAACATGGAAGGGAAGCCTAAATTCCCCCAACGCTTTGCATCGTCCCCAATTTATCGAAAGTCAAGCACAAACATGGAAGAATGATGATACAAATAGAAAAAGGTTTACAACACAAAAACCACGCCTGTATCCAAGCACCGACAGGGGTGACAAGGTTCATCCAAGCACACATAGCACAAGCATGGGCAAACACATCACATAACACACGCACACACACACAAGATCAAGAAAAGGGGCCTCCTCCTAACATTGATCAGCCAAGAGGTCCTCCACTTCCCAATCTAAATCCTCATAAGGGGAAGGAGGAAAAGCCTGCAATGGTAGGATATTAAGAGGAGCATCCAGCCCTCCCACAACAAGGGCTAAGGAAGAAGGCCCCTCGAGGTCCTCTCCGTCGAGCTCTTGTGGAGTCAAGGTCAACGATTTTGTGAAGATCGCCAACAAGGTCGGGACCTCATCCATGGAATTAAACATGCACCCCACATGAGCGCTATGCCTAATTTCAGTGGATGGGATAGGTTGTGCCTGAGGTTCACCGCTAAGCTCTCTAAATGACTCGAGAGCAGTGATGAACTCAGGGGAAGCTGGGACTGGTTCTATTATTAGGACAAAACAAGTCAACGCGGGGCTGCTGTGTGGAGAAGGCAGGGTTCTCCTATGTTCTCCATTCCCAGAGGGACCATCCTCCACCTCCTGATTCATCGATGGAGATGAGCTCCCCACGAACAAGGCCAGAGGTGTGGAGTAAGAGGAGGAAAGAATTGTAGTGGATACAACTAAAATATTAATCATATCCATGAGCTTCAAGAAAGATTGGATATCCGGAACGGATATTAGCAAAGGCAGCTCTGCCAAAGGAGCGATGAACACCTGTACCCGTTTATGGTTAGGCACATTCATACTCGCAACGGAAGTCGAAAGTAGTATAGAACCAAATTGAAGGGAAGCATAAGCAAGGGAGTAAGAAGACGTTGGAGGAGGCCCTAAAGAAGGGGTGGTCATTTCTTCCTCCTTTTGTGAGGCGGCCTACTCAGCCAGAAGATCCTTTCGTTGGTGCTTGCGTTCGTGCGCAAGGAAATTTCTACAGCTCTTGGAGTTAGAGGCCAGAGATTGCGAAGGAGCGGGAGGCTCCTGCTCAACCATCGGAATGTCCACTACAATCGTTTTCGGTAGAGGGACAGGTTCCTGCACGGGAGTAGGGGGAATAGGCTGAGGAGCAACAGGAGGAGTCAACTCGAGAGCCTCGATAGCAGGCCTCTTTTCACTCACTGCCTCAAGAGCAGGAGTAATAGTAGGTCACGGATCAAATTCTCTACGAGAACCTTTCTTTATGTCGTATAGATAATACCATGGTCTGGGGTATTCATTGGGGAGATCCGTGATCCTGAGCTTGGGCCTACACCAAGGAGGAATCATCAGACTCAATGGGTAGCCACCAGGATGGCTCATCCAATACTCTTCCCAAGGAGGGGGAGAGGACAAGGCGGATCGGGAGGAGGTAGCCTTCTCTTTTATGGGAAGGAGAGGGAGCCAGTGTGGACTTCTCCTTCGATTTTGAGGAAGGAATAGTATTCGGTGTGGGCTTCTTCTTCTCTTCTCAGGAAGAGGAGGTGATCGGTTGTTTTGTCACAAGAAGGGTCAGCTTTGGCTCTCCCTTGCCCCCAGTCTTATACTTCACATTATTCTTGTAAAGTAAGTCCATTCTCAGAGGAAGCAGACCAACCAGGGAGGGCCAGAAGTGATCCAACAGATATCCACCATGGGACACCAAGGGCTAGTATCTAGTGTCATGCACTACGTGCATGGTACCCTCATGGGAGAACTTCAAACACTTGTGAATAATGGAGACGATTCCATTCATGGAAGAAAGCTAGGGTAGGCCTAGCTTCAGTCTAAATAGATCTAACTCCAGGATAACATCGAAGACCGTGTCGATAGCCCTAGGTCCAACCAAGACGGACAAAGTGATCAATCCATAAGGTTTAAGGCACATACCATCGTGTGTATGGATGGTAAATTTTGTTTCCTCATATTTTTCCTTTTGTAATGAATTCAATACTAGTGTCTCCTCAGTGATAACATTCACATAGCTTGCGGGGTCTACCAAGACTCCTGTAACAATGTTAACATTGACACGAGTGGGAATGTAGAGAGGTGAAGGTTTGTTGTTTAAGGGTAAATCATGTTATGTAAATGTAATGTCTGGCGAACCGGGTGCGGGTGGAATAGTGGAAGTTACCGTGACCATATTAACATAGGCCTCGGGTTGGGTAACAAAATCAGTGGAATCAATAATCATGTTAGTAGAGTGTGACGGAAATGGATCCGTGTATATCTGCAATTCACTATTAGCTTTCGCCACTGATTTGTCGACATTTTTTTTATTCCCATCGAGACGAATGGTACCGTCCTCGATGCTGTCTTTTATTTCATGATGTAGCCACATATAGCGTTCGGTGTCATGTCCATTGACATGAGGGTACTGAAAAATATGTGCTCCCATCATACCAATTAGGGTAGGGTTCTTTAATAGGATTAGGAGTCGGTAAAGTTATGATCTTATACTTCAACAACTTTTGTAAGACGGAAGTATAAGATTCTAATAATTTTGTGAACTTCCAGTTGCGTTTGAGCCTGTTGTCATTAGTAGCGGCTACTACATTCACAATGGCTTTACCTTTCCCAGAGATTGATACGATGGATTTCCCCTCAGAACGAAAGCGCGAGGAGGATCCCCCGAACTAAGCAACTGTTTGTTAGTACTCTTGTAAGGTCGCACACAAGTGCGCAAAAGAAGGGTATTTCATGAGGGCGAACTTCTCTTTCCAAGGCCTTTGTAAGTTACCTATGAATACCTTATGCACATCATAATCGGGCAGCTGATACGAGATTTGTGAAAGGAGTGCTTGATAATGCACTATGAAATCAATGATCTTTTTATTATCTCCTTGTTTACATCAAACAAGATCCGAAAAGGTCATCTTAGGCCCGATGTTTGCTTGGAACTGTCTAAGGAGTTGATTTACAAGTTGATCAAATGAGAAAATAGATTTTTCAGGAAAGGAACAGTACCACTCAAGTGATGTATCCTTGAGAGATCCAGGAAATAGTTTAGCCATCAACGCATCGTGATGGAAGAAGTTGGTGTAAAGGGCGTTAAAGGAAGACACATGCGTCTGCGGATCTCCCTTACCACCAAACTTCTCAAATTTAGGGATCTCCATCCCTTGAGGAAAAGGAGTGTTCAAGATGGAAACCGACAATTGGCTATGTCGGAAGAAAGGTTGGAAGATAGGCTGGGAAGGGGCTTGGGAAAGACTCGCCAACTAGCTTTGCATCTTACCCATATTTTGAAGGAGAGTGTTTAGAATAGGTTCATTAGAAAATAGAGGGCCAGAAGGACCTCCTCCAGAACCACCACCAAGGCCACCACCAAAGTGACCTCCACCAGAACCACCACCAGAGCCACTGCCACTAGTAGGGCCTCCACCAGAACCACCACCAGAGCCACTGCCACTAGTAGGGCCTCCACCAGAACCACCACCATGTCCTCCACCGGACCCACCTCCACCAGCACCACCTCTGCTACCAAATCCACCACCACTACCAAATCCTCCACCACTCATCCCGCCAAAGCCTCCACCACTAGAGGTGGTAGGAGGGGTGAAGCTAAAGCCCAAGGGGACTCTGTTTACTCTAATAGTTTTGGGTTGTTCAGAAGGGATACTGATAGAAGGGACCACATCATCCATATAGACGGATGTGGGAGGCATTGATACCCCTAACTATCCTTCATGTTCTTCGAAGGTGACTCCTTGTGCAAAGCTAGGGTTGTTCGAAGGAGCACATGCTTCAACGAGACCGAGGAGGCTAGTCAGAAGTTCAATGCCCATTCGATATTTACACATCATATGTTTTAATTCACTGACAACCTGAGTGGCTCTGGCCATCTTCGGGTTTCTTTCCAAGTGGTTCTCTAAATTTCCCAATCCCTTAGTAAGGGAGGCAATGTATTCTACAAGAATTTGAACGACATCATGCTCATCCACCGATGATGGCATAGGAGATGTAGGGGGACTGGAGCATGATCAGTTTTGTCAGTGAATCCCATCTTGTTCCTTGACAATTGCTCCTGCGCAGCCAAACTAACCGAGGGAGCAGAGAAAAGGCCCGTAGAGAGACCAATCGGGACCTTCATCCTTTCCATCAGGAGGTGTCGTACACTTCTCCTAATGATATATTTGGAAGTTGTGGACTAGATTGTGATGCTCATAAACCTTCACAACACTCAGGGACACAACAATCACAAATTACACCAGAGAGAATCCAATACCAATGGATGAATGGACATTGGTTCACGTCGGGTTCACCAAAAATGTAAGAGAGGGGGACCACTGTGTGCAAGACCCCAGGTCACGGAGGGTCAAGAGGCGAGAGGCTTCCCTAACTTACCTCAGCTAAGTGTAATGTTAGGAAATGTGAGGTGAGAGTAACGAGGATCGTAAGGCCTCTCAATTACTCTGTAGGCCCGAAACACAGGAAGGGGCTATGCGAGCCAGTTTTTAGGTCTAACACTACGCATCGGGAAGCTCTTTTTTTGAGGACGAAAGCACGATCTCTGGACGTCAGTGCAACGTGATGGCGTCTCTAAAGTGCACTGGCATTTGTATGGCCAGACAATAGTGAAGACGAGGTCAAACCAACAAAAACTAGCTAATGGCCCAGCTGACTAACTAAAGGGCCAGAATGATGTGATGAAATAAATGAAATACTCTCTAATGTTATAAAGCAAATATGCAAGAGTAAAAAGAGTAAGAAGGATCTCACCAAGAAACTTGTTCGCCAGCTGATCCCTCAAGAGGCACGTACTCCTATACACAGAAAGAGGGGAGAATGTTGGGTGGTTGTATAGGGGTCTACCTCAGTCAAACCCCTATTTAGGTGTTCCCACCTCTATGGATAGCCAAGGAAATGAGATAAAGGAAACAATATAATAAAGAGCATAAAAGCACTACCAAATAGTGCAGTGCTAACTCAACCAAATGATAGAGGAGAGGAGAGGGAAGCTTACCACCTCCACCAAGAGCAAGTTCAAGGTTGCTTGGGGAGAAAATGAGAGGAACTCAAGCCTCTGTTGCAATGGCGTGGTCCCAAACTTGCTCTACCGACGTGATGGAGTGTTGCTTTGCTGCTATGGAATGCAAGAATGTTGCTTGAAGCTTGAAGTGGATGCAAAAGAGTGTGTTGAAGCTTGAGAATGAAGTCTAGAAGTTTAAATGCATATGGAAGGAGTGAATATGAAGAAAGAATAAAGAGAAACGGCCATATTCGGGTTGATCAGCTAGAGGGGGCATTAGAACTTCACTTCCAATGAGAAGAGTAATGCCTCTACAGGTTTAGCCACAGGAATCTGCCAGGGATGTAAGTGCACCGCGCGAATGTTTGCACACCATGCAAGTGTCTCAGACAGAAACGCCTCCACCGACGCTCAAAATAGGCACCAATAGGATGCAAGCAGTGGGCTTAAGTGGAATTAAGCCTCTAAACTTTGTTTTCTAAGGTGGATAAAGGCAAAAAGGGGATTTGCACATGGGGTGAAAATTCACTCTTATACACACTGAAACTGTTGGATAATTATGGTAAATTAGTTCTTATAAAACCTTTCACTTAGAAAGTAGATGTTCAAAGGATGTCAAAACATGAAGAAAAAAAATTATACCCCAGCATTAAAACTTCACTAATTTATGCGAGAAGCAAAAAAATAGTAACAGTTGTATGACCCAAGAGATGGCACGTTATACACATTCATAGGTGCAACTAGACAGTATGAGGAAGACACATGACCGTACGAAGAAAAATTGGTATAGTATGGTGAAAATTGTACGCACAGATTATCCACACCATACACACCATATGTGTCAGGAGGAACCAGGTCATGCAACATTGACTAGAAGCACATGGAAGAATGTGTATCATATGACAAGAGCCAAAAATTATGAAGAATAGCGCACAACCAATGAACATAATACAAATAGAAAGGGGAGTACCATACATAGTACGATTGAAAAGAAACCCATATGCCATAGCATAGTGAGGAGTTTGGTATGGAGATTAGTACAATAGACACAAAGAAGAAACACAAAGTTGTACGCCATACGATAGGAACCATCAAGAGATTGGAAAAATAAATCAAAGGGTTGGCAAGTTAAAAAAATCCATTTTTTGTAACCACGTTCGGAAAACACATTGTCTATTTAACCCATATCTAAAAAAGTCAGACTTTTATTGTTACCAAACAGACATGAACGCTAGTAGTAGCAAAGGGAAACAGACAGCACCATTCCAACCCCACATTGCATTGGGAAAATGGCAAAGAGGAAAGATTATGATACTATTACAACAAACAATATCACTTGGGAGAGTCTTAGTGATATCAAATGTCGCTCATGGTGGCTAGGAACTTAGGATGATCGCATTATGAAAATAATACTTTAGCATGCGTAGGAGGACAAGGTGATGCAGTTACCCTTCTTCAACTATTGAGAGTTTGAGCCATACCTACGCCAGATGATAGTGCATTATGAAAAGCATGCTCACAAGTCAGTATTAAGTATAGAGGGTGTCAGGTGACTATATCCTTCACGGCTACTGAATTCATGCAACAGGAGGAGAGTATTTGGAGCACAAGGAATAGAGGGTTGAGGAAGAATTTTCTCACCACCACTGAGTGGAGATGCCTCCTAAACTTGATCAAATGCATACTCACGGAGGCTAGAAAAGCATCTGACATCACAATTTGGATTATCACTCTCATGACCGGGCTAAGCATGGGGAGAGTATAACTGAGCAAGCGTACTCTCAAAGAGGATACGAGAGTTCTTGTGCTTGAAGCACAAAGCATTCTATATGACTCTGCATGCAATCAAGCTTCTCTTGGATGTCATCTAGATATGCAGGTACCTTCAGACAATTGGGGAAGATTTCAACCCATAGGTTAATTGGATGCATCATGATCAAAACTACTAGAGAATGGGAGTTGGTGGTGAACCAAAGGCTAAAGCATCTTCACCAGCAACATTTGACAACAACCACACCCACATCCTCTATGCGTCTAGGGGTGTCCTCTCAACCTCCTTCCTCTTGGTGATTACTTTCCTATTACATAGTCCCCCATTTTTTTGTTATGTCATCTAAAAGATGACTTTCTTTTTGACGAGGTTGATGTGGTCGGCCAAAATTTAATTGGAAATGTTTTAGTCAACCGAAAGTTAATTGGAAATGTTTTAGTTGGCCCAATAGTAAATATATAAATAAATGATTATGTTTTGGTTTTACGTATTAACTCCCCAATGCTTGTTATAATCAGTTGATAATTACCAAGAGTTGGTATTCTTAACCAACATCGATAGACTATTTATACATCCTTATTGTCCATAGTCGGGATTGTTTTTATGCTATTTATGTACTTGTTGCAAATCCGTGAATGAATGAGAATCAAGTTTTATCCTTCATGAATTGTGCAAGTACCTTATATCATGTTCTATGTATTGTTACTTTTTTTTACTCAGTAACTTGTCAAGTAGAATAAGCGAGTAAACAGAACCAAGTTATATGGGTCCCCCTATTTCAATGTTGTGCATGGTATATAATATCCATATATTGTAAGTTGGATATCTATTGATGGGAAGACTTACATCAAGTATCATTAGGAAGTGTGTTTCAAAAAAATTTAGGGGCTAATACATGGAATTATAATGCAAAAGTGATAGAACCTACATAATAAAGATGTAAAATATAATGTTGATCTATAAGATTTATTACAAAATATGCAAAAGAAAGAAAACAAATGAGAAAACAAATCCAAAGGAATGTATTATTGTGGGATTATTATAACCATATTAAGCAATAGTACAGTTCAAAAAAATCATTAATTTGAAACTTTTAGAAAGGATTTTTATTTTTCATAAATATGCTTCCTATTAAAATTTACTTTAATAAATCTAAGCATAAATATTTATGAGACATGCAATATTTGTTAGCTGAAAAGAACCGATTTACACAAGTCTAGGTTATGCCTCTGAGGGATGTAAATTTGAGTAATTTTCATAAATCTAAGTTTAAATATGCAAGAAGACTCTTGCAAGTTTGTTCCACCTAAAACAATTGATTTTCATAAATGTAGGCTTAAATATGTACTTGAGCCATGTAAGATTTGTTGGCTAAATGTAGCATTTGTTGCAAGATTTTGAGGAAGCCCACTAATGTAAGATTTGTTGGGTAAATGCAGTATTTTTTGCAAGATTTTGAGGAAGCCAACTAATATAAGATTTATTGGCTAAATGCGGCATTTGAGGTTGAATTTTGAGAAAGCCCATTATGCAACATTTGGAAGAAGGGGAATGTTAAGGAAAATGGGCATTCTCAAGCTGAAAAAGGGCAAAGTGAGGAGAATTTCAGCTGAGGGAGTGTTGTTGGGAATGAGAATAACAAAAATACAGCAAGTTCATCTTTGTAAGAGTAGTATTTGCTTTGGGAAAGTCAATCAAATTTTAAATTTAGTCATGTTGTTTGAAATAGAAAGATACATTTGGAAATTAGGGCCAAGTAGATAGTTAATTTGCAATTTTGCAGTATTTACTTCAAGTACATTGCTAAACTGTTTAAAAGTTGTTTTGTTGTTTGCAATAAAGATTAAAAAAAGATACAATCAAATAAAGCATTACATCAAATTTTGTTCGATGAAGAATTATGATGGGAGGGAGGTAAAATAAATCATTTTTTGTCTATGCTCCCCCAAGTCTCGGGGACGGTGGGACGTGTTTCCAATATGGGGGTACTTTTGGGCCATTTTTAGGGGATGACAAGGGATGGCTATAAAAAAATAGGAAAATTTTAAAAAATATAAAGAAATTTCAAATATTCATATCATAACATTGATAAAGCATTCATCATTGAAATTGTAGAAGATTAATACATAACATTAGACTTGAATTAAGATTGCACATGAAAATTGACAAGCAAATTAACAAAATTCAAATGCTTTCATTTTCAATGTGCATACATATTATATAAAAACTATAAAAAAATTCCCAAAGGCTCCAAGTTTCAACTATAAAATGACAAAAACATAAAAAATATACGGTTGTCCCTAATTAGCAGATGCAACTGGTAGGTCTATCAAAATCGGAGCTTGAGTCAAGTCATTGCCACTCTAAGGGGTTTCTTCAAGCAATGGAAACGCAACCAATCCCTCCAGTGTCTCATCCTTGTCAATATGTATAGCACCTTCGGGATCAACATTCCAACATAAGGCTGGAGTCTGATGATACTCAAGAGTTTGTCGATCTTGTAGCCACAAAGCACTGCATAAAACCACCAACTTCTCTAATCATCTAGAGGTAAGGTTGTTCCACTTGACTGGTTGGATGAAGCTATATGTGGACCAATTCCTCTCTCTAATAGAGAAACTAGCAACCTGTGAAAGAAGACAAATGACAAGTAATTTCAACTCTAGTGCATCCTTTCCATGCCATTTCCACCATCTAATAGGGTTGTTTTGAGCTAATGTAGCTCTATCTGACCTCATCTCTAGTTTGTTGAAGGTTGGACCACAAAGGTTGACAAATGAAAGCTATTATGTGTGAAGTAAAGAAGAATCCTCTACAATATACATTTTCCTAAGGGCCTTCATGAATCTTTCTTTCACCTCTTCATCATGAGATGGAGGTACTCTCCCAAATCTTGTTGCATACCATTTGGGATTGAGAGCATAGGCTTCCATGTGAAGCAGGGTGTTCATAGTGTTCCACCTTTGCGTCACAATGGGCCTAAGATTCTCCTCATAAAATCCTATAGAGCAAGGTCCTTACCATGAATTGCTTGCTTGATTTTCCCAAGCATGCTATCAAAGGTCTCATAAATCTCTCCAAGGCTAGAAGAGTCAATATCAACATATCTAATTACTCGCAAAATAGGCTCAATGAAGGAGCAAACATATCTGCAAGTGCAAACAAGTTACAAAAATTAAAATCTTCAAAAAGAATGGAAATATTTTACAATTTTAAATTTAAAAACATTAATAAATTTAAAATTATTAAATTAACATTTTAAAAATTAAATAATAAAATCAACAACTTAAAATTTTCTTACCTTGTTGTGGACCACCATTCATCATCAAGTTTTTTTTGCTTCATACTTCTTCCTTCTAGTGTGATTTCCTCTTGTCAACTACCCCACACTGCATTGACCACCATTAATTGTAAAGCCTTCTAGACCTCAAGCATCCTCTATAAAAAAATGAAGTAGTTGACATATCAAGTGTCCATGGGCTTGAGAAATTACTTCCTTGAATATGTCTTGAACAAAGCAAGTGAAGTGTGATGGTTGCAAATGAACATCTACACATCTCTAACCTCTAAGACCACTGCCTTCACCCAATCTATCTTCCCAATGTCCTTCAATGTATTGTTCAATGAATGAACACATGGGGTCCAAAAAATGTGCTTATAAGCACCCTCTACCGTCAAACCAGTTAACTTACACACTTTGGCTAAATCGGTCACTACATGTACAACATTAGAGACTCCAACCTCTTCTATGGAATCTCTCAAAATATTAAATTAGAAGTTTGCATCCTTCCTTTTCCTCAAACAATCAATAGCTCTACGAAAATAAGAGCCAGTTGTACATGTAACATAATATTGATGAGTGGCAAATGTTTGATATCAGTCCTGTTGTGCCTTTGCACTCACACGCCTCTTTTTGCTTTTTGCAAAATGGGGATCGCCCCTTCTTTTTTTGTCCTTTGCATGGCTTCATTCCCCTTGGTTTTTCTTTCTTTATTTTCCCTCTTTCCCTTGTTGTTTTGTCCTTTGTTCCTTGTTGTCTTTGGAGTTCGGGTGTCGAGTTTCCCAGGAAGGGTATACCTTCCTCGTCAGGCCCGACCCCTGACCTTTTCCTTGTTCATAATGTTTGTTGACCCAATGGAATTTATGATGTCATCTTGGGGCATGTGTTTTCTTATGCATACTCAACCTATGGAATTTTGTGACAATGCATCATTTTGCATGCATGTCACATCAAATCATACCAGGCAATCTCTTAGTTGTTTTAAATTTAATGGCATAACTTTTCAAATTTAATGAGCACCACCAAATTTAAAATGATACCACTCAAGGTAAATTCCATTCCATCTGCATTAAATGCTCCATTAATTACGACGTTGTTTGGAATATTGAATAATTTTTTCACCCTCATTTCGCAAATACTTGCGTGATAAGATTATATCCAATTGAGCTCTGCAACTTTTTGCATTGGAGAGTTTGCTACTACAGTCACTGGTTTTCTCATGCTTTCACATCAAGGTGATAGGATTCATGGTGCTCCTTGTGTACAGGTGTTTGAGTTTGTCTGTCTAGTGCATCACTTGCTCGGCTTCGTTGGTTTGAGTATCGTTTCCCCCTCCACTCTCTCGCATTGTTCAGGTTGGTTGGATTCTATGGCTTCACTCTGTGAACTTCTATAATTGGCTATCTTGAGTAGTGTGGTTTCAAGTTGTGGGATTTGGTTGTTCATTGGTTGCTTCTATCTTTCGTTTGCTTTTTGTTTGTTCTTTGTTTTCTTTCTTTCTCTTGGTCTAGCATTGGTATTCTTCTATTAGTAATCTTTGTTGTCATTTGTTTTGCTTTGCTTTTGTTCTTTCCATTTTTGGCTCTTTGTACCCTGCCAGATCAAGTTTCTTTCCTGATGCATTGACCAATGATGTTTATGACATCATCGTCGGATGTCAGACCTTGGGGTTTCCCAAGGATTTTCCTAGATTGAAATTTGGGTAAGTTAGGATTAATGACCTTCAAGTGTCGATTGTCATTGTTGCTCCTTGCTTTGAACCTTAAATCTTTTACATAAGGTAGGGAGAAACTCTGACTACTGATTCTCGAGCCTTCCTTAGAAGGAATTTTATTGATCAACATTTTTTCAACTTCGCGAATCAGGGGTACTCCTTACCAACTTCCTTATAGAGGTGGAGATGGTAAAGAGCAAGGATTATCCTCGATGCCTAAAAAAACCCTATGCCTTCAACAATAGGCTTATAAGACTTTCAAAATTGCTTTGAGATCATTGGACTTGTGATCTCCTTTGGTTTCAACTTAACACTTTGCACTTAAAGTACTTTAGTTTTGGGATTTGCAGGTTTCCTTTATCGCATACCTTAGAACATTCGCAAGGGGTAAGGGGAAACCCTGACCCTTGATCTACAACACATTGGCTTAGACTTAACAAATTTTGTAAAACACCTTTTCGGATTTCAGGCATTGGTAGTACCTCTTACCCGTTGCTTATAGAGGTGCAAAAAGTAAAGGGTACGCCCAACCCCCAACCCTCGATTATGCTTAATGGAACACTTAGCCAAAAAAAAATCCTTTGTGAAATCTCTCGGATATCGAGTATTAATGACACCTCTTATCCATTGCTTATAGAGGTGCAAAGGGTAAGGGTTATCCTTGACTCCCAGCATCCGGGAATTAGTGTTTTCTTTTGATTGTTGTAAGAATAGAGGCAACTTCTGTGTTCAAAAGATAAGGTTGAAAACATAAAAATGAGATTGGTTAACAATCATAAGTTTGGTGGCAAGGAGTAAATCAAAAGACCGAAGTCCTTTCAGACTTCGCAAGTCAAAGATACCACTTAACCAATACCATTGCTAATAAGTAAAGGGTAGAAGGGATCTCCAATCCCCAACACCTGATCAAGTGGGGAAACATATCCTCAAAGATATTTTAGGGATAAGCAAAGGGTAAAGGATATCTCTAATGTCCGATACCTAAGAGGCTTTGAAACTTAGCAAAGGAAACTCAATCTATGAGTAGCGGGTATATGGGATCCCCGATCCTCGATACCCAAAGGTGGTAAAATGAAATAATCCAATGTTTGTGTAAATGTTGATAGTAAAGAGTAAGGGGTAAGCCCGAAGGCTGATCCCCAAAAATTCTACATAACTCTTGCTTGACAAGTTATAATTTTGAAATGAAGCTGATATAGTCTAACATAACTTGTGCAGGTTTTCTCTTCTTAGTATGAAAATGTTAATGCATGGTATTAGTATTTGCAGGAGATATGCCTCCAAAATATTTAGAAGAAATGAAATATTAATACAAGGGTTATCATCCACCTTCCAAAATGTTTTCTCCCTACAATGAGATCAATGACATAGACCTAAGACACATCAACATGGATGAGTTCAAAAGAAGGATCAATGATGTTGGTACTAGAACCTCAATGGCAAGGGCTCTTGCTAATTTTGGATTAGTGGAGGTTGTTGCTTTCCTAGTTGCAGTGCAATCTCTGGAGCTAGTATTAGCATGTGCTCTAAACTACAACCACAGGACCAGGAAAACCAAAGGATCCAATGGGGAGATTGTGTTGGACCTGACTCCAGAGATGATAGACAGGGTCTTCAGGATTCCTCCTCATAATGAATATGAGGCAGTGGATCTGCAAAAGGCCATCAAGTACTTTGATGACTCCCCAGTTGAAAACTTGACATACATAAATGATCACTTGTTGGAAAAACCCAAAAATGTGGCATCCAAATTAGCAAGGATAGAACGCCAAAGTGAGTACAAGGAAAATGTCAAGGACTTGATTGTGCTACTGAGCAGAGTATTGAGTTGCCTAATGCAAAGGACTTCTATCCATGGATGTTGAGATTTATCAGCATTATCGATTCTTCTCACCATAAGAAGATTGACTAGGCACGCCTTATCAGTGACACATCCATGATCAAATGTGCAATTTCCTTTCATCTACCAAATTCTTTATGACTTCATATGACCTTGTATATTTATTGGTTTCACAAGCCTCATTCCCGGGACTCAACAAGGTGGGTTCTTATGAACTAGGTGAAGTCACCATAAATCAACACTACCCCCAGTTTGAGTTGGAGGAAATTTTCCGCCATTTCAATGTTGTGAATGATAATTTTATTTATATGATAATCAAAGGATTGGAAGGAGACTTTTCCAAGAGGGTCTCCCTCGAGGCAATGAAAGTGATTGGAGATATTGGGTACTGGTTCATCCAATACAAAACATTTACTTATATTAGAGTGGCAGGCTTCCACAAGATGCCATATAAGTTACCAAGGTATCCTTCGGACAAGTTGCTCCTATTGGAGGTCTGCAGACAAATCATTGAAGTACAACAGTTGATTGCAAGGAAACACAAGCACGAGTATAGTTTCCCAATTCAAATAGGATTGTATTCTTGTGCTAATACATTGAATGCAAAGAGTGCAGAGACATAAATGTCCAAGTATAACTTTGATTTGTACAATGATGCTCAAGGAAGATTTGACCCCATTGGGACTATAAGTAAAGTAATGGGAGCATATTTCATCAATGAGCCCAAGTTGGAAGATCATTGGGAAAACTGCAAGGAAGAGTTTGAAGTAAGGCTGAAAAACTATTATCGGTTGACAATACTTTTGATGAGACATTGTTTGAAGGCTAGGATCCCTAAAGAGCAAGTGGAGGATGGAAGAGTTTTGAACCTCACTTATGCTGCCCAAAAGATCTCAGAAATTCCCATTTTCAATATAGATTGTTCAGTTAAGGAAAATGACAACATAAAGGTCAGGCCTCGACAGGGGGTGGCACACTCTCAACGTTGGCTGACTACACCTTTTGCTATGTCCAAACTTCCAAAGAAGTCAAAAGTGGTTGAGGAAAAGGAAGGAGAGACTTCAGCCAATGTAACTGTGAAAAAGGAGCATGAAAAACCTTCCTCTAGCACCCCTGCAACTAAGAAGAAATACAAGAGCGGCCCTGCTAAGGAAGTAGGTAAGAAAAGGAAAGAAATAGGGCCTATTAATATTTCTTCTGAGGAAGAAGATGAACCAGAAGGAGAAAATCTCTATAGAAGAAGGAGAATGAGGGCAGAAACATGAGAAGGGTAGTCCAACAGGAAGCCAAACAAGCTTACTCATCTTCCCCTCCTCATGAATCTCCATTGCCAAGTCCTCCTCCATCTCTAGATAAAACAATACCTGTACCACCACCCTAGCCCTCATTGCCAACTCCTCCCCTTCCTATAGATGGATTGCCCCTTGGAGAGGGAGTCCTAGGTATTGAGACTATTGTTGAGGAAGTAGAGATTGAAAGAGAACCTCGTAGGAGAGAGGAAGTGTTTAAAGATGCAGGCAATATTTTTGAGAATGTCCCATTGGATATTAATGTAGAGGAAGAAGTAAATAAAGAAATACCTCGTATAGATGAGCATATTGCTCGAGAGGAGGTATTGAGACAAGTGGAGATTGAAGAGAAAGTTTCCCAAGAAGAGAAACTGGTTGAGGAGACCTCGGGATGAAGAGGTACACCAAGAAAAGATTCAAGAAGAAGAAAAGAAAACTCGAGAAGAACCTGAGAGGAATATTAGTGCTTCTTGAGAAGCAAGAATAGTTTATACTCATCCTAGAGAAACCTTTGTTGCAATACCAATATGGTTAAATCAAACCATTAAGAAGAGATAGAGGACGTATGTAGGAACTCCAAAGCCTAGCTTAACAATGTTATCAAAGGATTTACAGTCTCTTGGAAGAAGAAAGAAGAAGGCTTGAAGGATTTCTACTATCTCCATGGATGAGCATGGGAATAGAATAGCAAAGATAGTAGTTCCTCTAGTGGATAAGCTAGAATCTAAAATGGCACCCAATGACTGCCAAATTCATCAAGTGGATTTGGGAGTACAAACTAGGGAAGGTGAGCAGCAGGGCTTGCAAATGTTAGTATCTATTATTTTGAGGAGGATGCAAAAAGATGAAAATACTAAAGATGAGCTCAAAGCTCAAGTGAAGCAGTTAATTGCATGCCTCAGTAATCTCATTGGGCTCATAGACGGTAAGGATCATGAGTCTGTGCTTCAAGCTACTTTGAAAGGTGAAATTAGGGCTTCTAACCCTGATAGATGGATTCCAGTAGTGCAGCAATGGAAAGAAAAATTCTTGGAGTTGGCAGTAATTGTTCTAAAGCAACTTGTTAAAACATACCGTGCTATTAGTGATGAGAATAGCGATGCTCAATAGCTCTCTCTAAGTGTTGATGAAGAACTATTGATATGGGAAGAGTACATCCCAATTCTCCAACAAATTAATAAAATCAAAGAAGAGGAATTGCTTAAAGTTGTAGTGATTGAGGGAGAACAAATGTTGATTCCTATTTGGGTAAGAGTAGCTGAATTTCAAGTGGAGATTTTGAATGCATGTAAGGATAAGTTGAATAATGATAGGAGTTGGGCAGAGAAGGCTATGAGTGACATCTAGAAAGCAATAGAAGATTTGGGATGCACATTCTGGGAAAACCCTTCATTGGTAAGAGAACCTGACATAATGGTTGAAGAACTGCAAAATTTGATGCAAGGACAGGTTACCCAAGAAGGTATAGACAACATGGTCAGCAAGAAAGCGAAGCTCCAATCCCTTCAAGAGGAGTTGGAAGCTTTCACAAAAATATAGCAATAGGTTGAAAGGGTCACTTTTGACCAAAAGGTCAAAATCCAGTTTCACAAGGGACCATCCATTGAAAGAATGAATGAGATAGTGCCAACATGGTCCGATAATTTTGCTAAGTAAACTAGGGACAGAATAAGGGTTGTTTTGGTTGGAACGTGGGTGTTTGAAATGTTTTGGCCGCTGCTCCTGAAGATAACAAGTTATTTTCTTCCAACTCAATGCCTGATTTGAAGATATCAAAGCATGTGTAAATCATGCGCTAAAGGGAGGGGATGGAAGTATAGAAGTTGATCGTTAATTTTAGTTCAGTTCAGTTAATTTTCAATTATTTCTTGCTTTCCTCAAATTTAGCAAAAAAGACTTGGATGCAACTGGAACGCCCAATTCAGTTTTATTTTATTTAAAGTTTTAATTTTAGTTAATGACTTGGACATTAGAGTTGGTTCTAGTTCTTTATTTCAGATCCATAATCATGGGAACTGGATTTTCTATATATGTTTAATTTTGGATCATTTGAAAGGTCTAGATTCTTATGTAATTTTTGCAACTACAAACAAATACAATCTCGGTGTAGAGTTTTTCCTACTAACTTTGTTCCAAAATGTTGATTCATTGATCTAAGGATTACACCTATGTTGCATGCATTAGGATTCTGCACCATGGTGATGGTATGATCATTCTGTTTAAATTACAATTGTTGAATTGATGAGATCTGAATTTAATCTATGGAATTAAGTAGGATTTTGTCCTAGATCTGTGCACATGATTAACGATGTTTTGGTTGAATGAAATTTGAAAATATTATGAGTTTTAGTTTCCTTTGAAGATCGCACTCCATTAATCGTAAGTGTGTGAATGTTGTTTCCATTAATGGTTATAAAAGATCTTGTTCAAATCTGCAGATGTGATTGATTGAATGCTTGATGTTGTTGTTTGGTTAAGATAGATTTGTATTATTCCTCGTTACCCTACTTCTTTTGCACTTTATTTTATAAATGATTTATACATTATATTGAAAGAGCAATAAACTAAATTCTCAACTTGCTATTTTCTGAAATGCAATCTGTTGTTTTGAGTTATTGAAATTATCTTTTACAATTGCATATAATTTTCTAGTTATCTAAATTCCATATTCCCTCGTGAAACTACATTGATCTTACAACTATGCTATCCACATAGTCAAGACCTAGTAGAAAAGAACATTGGAGTAGTTCGCTACTTTTCAAGAGAGGCAATAAACCCTTATTGCCTAGCACATTTTGCGTGACTAAAATCACCCTCAACATATCCACCCATCCATGGTAATAGAGCAGCCATCCCTTATCCATTTTTGTCTCATATCATCCATCAACACACTCACCTTGGAATATTCTCTATCAAGGAGGGTGGTGTGTAGCTTGTGTTCTCTAAGTGGAACAAATGAAGGACCAACAACTATCACATCTTTGAACATTTGTTTAAAATATGGTGAACATGCCACATGAAAAGGTATGGCATGAGCATAAAAAATACCTAACAATAGAGAAATCAGCCACATCTCATAAGTGTGTGTTAAACATATCGGCAACAATAGATTTCCTCTTTCTTCTAATAGAAGTAAAACCATCTCCCCATGAAATCCAACATCCACGGACCTTGTAGGAAATGACACACTAGGCTGCAAACTCTCCAATGGAGTTCCTTACTTTCTTGCCTCCCTCTCCATATGCAATCTAGGTTCCTCAATCTTTTCAATTGGAGTTATTTTTTCACAACCTGTCACCCCTTTACCACCTGTAATGTCGTCAAAACTACACCCCTTCCAATTTCACTTATATTTTTGCATCCACTTTAGTGTCCACTCCCTTAGCATTTGTGTAGGCTCATTTTAGCCTCTATATCAACCTTTCTCCCTCTCAAAATGCTCATGACCCCTTTTTAGCAACTACCTTCATGCGTCAGCTTTGCGTCAAACCTTGTGCTTTTCTCATGATTTGTCTAGACACTAGCACGCCGCTCGGAGGTTCGTGTGCCACGCTAGCGTGTTGTGGCATTTTGATGTTCAAACGGTGGTTTCTGAATGCCTTGCCACTTGTCAGCTACTCTTGTTGATGATAATGTCCTAGGACATCTTGTAACGGCTCGGGAACCTTCTTTTCCCTCCTCTTTTCTCTCTTAAATCTATCATTTTGATTCTATTGTTCTCTCTCTGGGTCTATTCTTTTTTGCTCTCTAATTTCTCTCTTCTCTTTCTCTTGCTCTCTTGCTTGCACAACTCTCTACAGCTTGTTACAACAGCACTTTCACATTCTTACAATGTTGTCTACAACTCTCTTGGCTCTTAGCTCTCTTTCTCTCTCTCCTTGGCTTCCTTAAGCCTTGCAGGTGATATCTCTCTCGTCCTATGTCTATGAGCATCTTGGGATTTCTCACATCCTTGTCTATGCATTTTACTATCTTGTTTATCTATCTTGCTATCTATCTATCTATTTGGTTGTCCACGGAGGTGGGAACATCGAAATGGGAGTTTGACTACGACAAGCCCCTAAACAACCCCAACAATTTTCCTCGGTCTTATGTGTGCGGGTATTGAATATATTTCTTTGTTGGAGGCTTCATTGCTTGGGTTGTAAGCTTCTCTTTCTCTCACTTTATCATTTACATTTTACTTAGTTTGATATACTTTACCTTAGTTATGTTATATTCTATGTTACTTTCTCGCATTCCAAGAGTTCTTAAGCAGTCATGGTAGAAGTAGTCACTTTGTGTTTTCTATGACATTCTCGATTTTTAGTTCGTACAAGATGCTAGCATGCCTTTAGGACACTAGCACGCCGCATTGTCGTCCTTTGGTCGAAAACTCGTTAGTATGTCCTAAAATCTTTTGTGACTTATTCATTTTGATTTTGGAACTCTCATCACTTGAGCATTATTCCTTATTAGATAATCTGAGGTAATTTAGAACAGTTCGTTCCCTGGGACTCTCTTGGTAAGCAAGAGACTTGTGAGCAAGGAATCCCCCTTCTCTACATTTTGGTGAATCTAATGTTAACACTCCTTCCATTAAAAAAAAGGGACAAATTAAAGATTTTCCCTTCTAAGAAATAATTTTTCAGGCCGCTACCCCGAACCCCATTCCATATCGTCAAAGTAGAAGTAATGTGTCAGCCTTTGGCCAACTTGTTTATTCATTATTTATTATATTTAGCTGACTATTTTCAAAATCAAATTAATATCATCTTTTATTAGTTCAATTTCTATTTTTATTCGAAGCATTAATGGTGTTTTATTCCATGCATGTGATGTTGACTTGGCTTTACCCATGTCACTCGATATCCTTGATCCTTCTCATGAAATTCCTCTTGCTTTGGGGGATATTTTGTTGCAAGAAGATGAAATCATTGATACTTTGCTTAATATTACTCTACCTTCTCTTCATTCCAATACACTCTCTTCTAGGGATGATGCATTAGTGAATGATGATGGTCCTCTCACATCAGATCCTCCAAGGATAGATGTTGAGCATATTTCTTCAAATGATTCCTCTATAAGTTGTAAGGAATTTGTAAATGTCATTTATGTCTTTGTCACCCCTAAAAGGCCTAACAGATCGGTCATTTATCTGGCTCTGGCTAGTCCTCCTAAAAGGATTTGTTTTATTCATGGTGTTTCATTTAATAGTGATTCTCCCTATCTTTCTAAGGCTCCCTCTTATAGAGCAGTAGCCCATACTTATAATACTAGAAGGAATAAACTAAATGTTGATCAACCTACTTCTTTACCACCTTCTCAACCAAGCCTTCCTCAAGCACCTAAACTTGCAGCTAAGCGACCGTGTGAGTATGCTTGTCAAACAACTTCGTGTTACTCTTTCCAAGATCTCACTGTGGGACTTCCTTTAGTCTGCCCCGCTTTATCAAGGTATGCTTTAGGAAGCCTTGCAAAAGATTCTCTTGCCTTCTTTTGCTAGGCCAGTGGATGTTAATGCGTTGATAGCTCATATTTGTGCGGATTCACTGAATATTATGTTCTATCCACAAGAACTTTTTCCCTCAAAAGTACAGAAGCAAGCAGACCCTCTAATGATTATTGTCAACATTAATAATATCGACATTAGACGTACTCTTATTGTCACTAGTTCAACACTCAATGTATGTAGCATTGATCTATTGCCTAAAGTTAAAATTGATTCAACTTCACTTATAGCTTCTTCTCTTGTTATTCATGGGTTTGATAATGTTGATCGACAAGCTTTAGGTGCACGATAGTCTTGCCTTTAAGGATGGGACCCGTTACCGTACCCACCCTGGTACATGTTATGTCATAAAAATTAACATAAAATATTCTTCTTGGTTGACCATGGATTCACGTAATGGGTGCAGTCTCGTCTACCTTGCATAAATCTATTAAATTTATTCATAATAATCAAGTAGTCACAATCAGGGCTGACCCTAATGCCGTACACTTATGTGAGATGGCACTTGTCAGTCAGGCTTCAATTGTACCTACTCTTAAAAATCTTATCCCTTCAATGTCTTCCAATGTGTTGATGTCTACTCCAGTAGTACCCATTACAAAGGACGCTCTTGAGATAGATGTCCATAAAGAAGATTCTTCTAAAGCACAAGATCTTGAGTCTACTCCTACTTCTTCTCAAGAGAAGGCATGTATCAGTGATGATTGGGGTTCTTTAGACTTTACAGAATCCTTCATTGGAGAATATAAAGTCGACCCGATCCACGTAGACATCCCGACAATATCATTCAAACTTGCTATCAAAGATGTTCGTATATATTGCAGGATAATGTGAACAATAATTGTAATGTCCTTAATGTTGATCCTCCCCCTTTGGAGGAGTTGCAATCACATTATGGTTTTGGATTTAATATGCTTTCTAAGCATGGATATAAGGGAAATGGTCTTGGGTTCATGGAACAAGGAGTAAGGTCCCTTTAGAACCGACACCTCGCTCTTTTACAAGGGGTTTAGGTTACAAGCCTTCTCGTTTGTCTCCATCCCCTCCTCCATCATCTGCTACCTTCATGTCTTCTTCTGAGCAATCAACCTTTTCTCCACAAGAGAAAGGGTTGCTTCCTACTCCTCACTCTTTATATGAGCAAGAACATGTTTTGTTGAGGCTTCTCAAAGCCCACTTAATTACTCTTCCCCCTCCTACACATAAGAAGTTTCATAAGCATGATCAAGAAAAGCATTATTTTTGTGCATACCATCGAGTGTCTGGTCATTCCACCAGTGAATGTAAGGCCTTGAAGGATACAATACAACTTTGTGATTCTGGTGCCCTCACTCTTTTTGTTGATGCACCTGCTCTTCTTCGCATGACAAGTGGTATCGAGGTTTGTCTCTATCATGTCCATTCGAAGCATCTTCTCATGAGGTTCTTACACCTCCCTTCTATTGTGTTGTCGCCTGCTATGTGGCATTCGTAGTTTTTCCTGCTCATTGGCATTCATGGTCATACACTATTGTGTGCAACCATACTCCTTTGGTAGCGACACAATAGTATCTTGCATGGTTCTCCTCCCCTCTATGTTGGGGGTAGTGATAACTTGTTCTGGAGTTGTGCATCCTTCTTAAGGACCCCCACTCTTATCTCATGCCTTTTAATTGGAGTGCCCCTTTGCATGGGCCCCTTGGTGTCTTGAAGGGTTCCCGGCCAAAGGAGCCCCCTTTGAAAGCTTCTCCTTCAATTGAGTTCTTTGATGATTTGCAGTGTGTGTGTCTATTTTGGCTTTTGCACCTAATATGTGTTGTCTACAGTTTAACATGTTGCTTTGCAGGACTAAAAACCTGTAGAGCTTTTTCACATCAAGCTCACTTTGCAGGACCGAGAACCTGTAAAGATCTTTCATGCCAGGCTTTTGTAGGACCGAGAACCTGTGAAGCTCCCTCTCTGCAAGACCAAGAACCTATAGAGCCCATCTCAAATTCTACAGGACCGTGAACCTGTAGAATGCATGTCAAACTTTGCAGGACCGAGAACCTATAAAGCCATCTATCTTCTCTCCACATCTGGGAACACTGGATCGAAGATCTGCTTCCTTGACGATTCTAGTATATTCTCTTCAATCTTTTTCTACTTTAACTCAATTTCATGTCCTAGCGTAGCCTTACAATTGTATATACCGGATCAAAGACCTGCATCTTCTTCATCCTGAGTACATACTTCTTTCTCTCTTCGACATTGGTTGTTTCCTCGTCTTTTGTATGCATTCTTCTCTTGAAGCAATCAATCCTTACAATCTTCTCTCCGTTTAAGAATTCTTTTGTGTTATTTCTTAATTTGGGGATGACGCATAGTACTAAGACAACCTTCTACATCGAGGTCTGCTTCACCTTGCTGACTCGAATCCTTTAATTAGTTATGTATCTGTGTATGTGTTATCCATGTATATGTTCTAACCTCGTGATGGCTTTTTATCCTCTAACCTTGTTGCCTTGTGCAGATCTTTCTTGTCTAATGCATTTATTTTGTAGGTCTTTAGCCTTGGGACATGCTTCCTTTGTTTGAAAGGCTATTTGCTTCCTCTACAATATCCTTTTGGTATCATGATGTTATTTATGTTTAGTAGATTTCCTTTAGCGTGCATATTCGTGTAGATTCATATGTCCACTAAATTGGGGGCAAAATGGAATGTCGTAAAACTGCACCCCTTGCAATTTCACTTATATTTTTGCATCCACTTTAGTATCCACTCCCTTAGCATTTGTGTAGGCTCATTTTAGCCCCTGCATCAACCTTTCTCCCTCTCAGGATGCTCAGAACCCCTTTTCAGTAGCTACCTTTGCACGTCAGCTTTGTGTCAAACCTTGTGCTTTTCTCGTGATTTGTCTGAACACTAGCGCGTTGTGCGGATGTCTGTGTGCCGTGCTAGCATCCCACAACATTTTCACATTCAAACGGTCGTTTCCGAGTGCCTTGCCACTTGCCAGCTACTCTTATCAATGGTAACGACCTAGGACGCCTTGTAGCGGCTCAAGAACTTTTTTTTCCCTCCTCTTTTCTCTCTTAAATCTATCCTTTCAATTCTATTGTTCTCTCTCTGGGTCTATTCTCTTTGGCTTTCTAATCTTTGTTATCTTTCTCTTGCTCTCTTTCTTGCACAGCTCTCTATAGCTTGTTACAACAACACTTCCACATTCTAACAACACTATCTACAACTCTCACAGCTCTCTTTCTCTCTCCTTGGCTCCCTCAAGCCTTACGAGTGATATCTCTCTCATCCTGTGTCCTTGACCATCTTGGGATTTCTCACATCCCTTCTCTATGCATTTTACTATCTTGTCTATCTATCTTGTTATCTATCTATCTATCTAGTTGTTCGTGGAACAACCCTAACAATTTTCCTCGATCTTATGTGTGCAAGTATTGAAGATATTTCTTTACTGGAAGCTTCATTGCTTGGGTTGTTGTAAGCATTCTCTTTCTCTCACTTTATCATTTACATTTTACTTAGTTTGATATACTTTACCTTAGTTATGTTATATTCTATGTTACTTTCTTGCATTCCAATAGTTCTTAAGCAGTCAAGGTAGAAGTAGTCACTGTGTTTTTTGTGACATTCTTGATTTTTAGTCCATATGAGACGCCAACATGCGGAGCTGCCATTTGTATCCTACACTGTCATCCTTGGCCGAAAACTCATCAGTCTATCCTGAAATCTTTTGTAACCTATTCATTTTGATTCTAGAACTCTCGTCACTTGAGCACTATTCCTTATTAGATAATCTGAGGTAGTTTAGGGCAGTCCGTTCCCTGGGACTCTCTTGGTAACCAAAAAACTCGTGAGTGGCAAATCCCCCTTCTCTACACCACCTATCCACAAAAGATGGCAATAGACTCTCGTATAGCTACCTCTATATTGTTTTTTGCACAAATGGCAAAGCCATTCTCTACTCCCCTCTAATCCTTATCAACTCGTGTTGCAAGTTGTAATAGAGGTTTCTTGGGGTTAAATGGGCCTTTTGCATAGATTTTGAGGATTTCGGAAGGACATTCATATGGGTTTGAAGTTGTTGGCCCTGCTACACTCCCACTCCTTGAAGAAGCCCCAATGGTTGTCATACTTCTATGAGTTCTACTTCTACGTCTACTTCTTTGACTTTTATGCATTTGAACCTTAACCTCCTCACTATCATTACTAGTACTCTCACTACTGCTCATGATTTTTTTTTGTTAAAAATTGAAAAGAGAGCCACAAGATCAATAAAAGAAAAAAAAACTCACAATGCCCTTCCTATATGGTAAAAAAATGCAAAAAAACTTTAAAAAATGCAAAACAATTTGAAAAAACAAATGTAAAATGAAGAACTTACCTCTAATGGAGAAGATTTGATGCCCTAGTCTCCTCTTTCAACTGTTGTTCAATCCTCTTCCACTTGCTGCTCTTCACCTCAAGTTTGCAAATATAAAAATGAGAATGTTTTTTTCTTTTTGGTTGTTTTGATAAGTGAAGAAGGTTTAGGTAGTGTTTAAAGGGATGGGGAGGCCCTTGTCGGTCCGCCCATCCCTTTTTTTTAATTTAAAAATGTGTTTTATTATTAAAAAGTAACTTAAATCTGCTTTGGCCATAGGGGACGGCTAGCCATCCCGAGGACAGCTAGCTGTCCCCTGGCATCCCCTACCTTTTTCATAAAGTTTCCAATATGTCCCCCTTTTTGGGTAAAGATTAGGGGCGAGGGGAGCAGGGCGGGGCCGAGGAGCAGGGAGGGAGGACATTTCCAAGGCATCCCCGAGTCCCAGAAACATTCCGAGAATGGGGACAGGGGTACTAGGGTAGGGAATGCATCTCCGAGGAGCACTGTTTTCTACAGAATTTCAAAATAAGTACATGGCATCTAAAAATCCAATGTGTTTGGTCCTTTTAGGCATTAGAGGTTTATGGAATTTAGTACTAGGTATATAGTTTGCAAAGTAGGTTACTTAACTGTTAAAAGTTTGTATGTTTGAAATGGAAAAATACCAAAGAATTTAGAACTGGGTAGATAGTTAATTTTATTAATATGTTAAGTTTGTAACTGCTTTAGATAAAAAAACTCAATGAATTGTATGGGAGATTGATAAGGTGCAATAAAGAATTTTGCATTCAATATAAATTGCAGGGTAAGCCTTCATGGAATTAGAGTCCTTAACAAAATATCTGACCTAAGCTCTCCATTAATTAGTGGGCAGAAAGTGAGGCATAGAAACTCCAATAATTGAACACTTAACCTTGATTAATGAATCCATCTGAAAACAGTGGTGTGAATAATACAAATTGATTCTGTATGTGAAGCACAGAAAGTAAAATTTAGAGCTGGCATACAGGAAATTCAAGTTGTATTGCTAGTTTGAATACTCTCTCAAATTTACAACTGTTTTAAAATAAAACCTCTGTGAATTGTTTGAGAGATTGGTGAGATGCAATAGAGAATACTGCATTGAATATAAATTATTGGGTGAGCTTCATATTTAATAGAACAAAGTCCTTACCATAATACCAGATTGGGATCGTTGACAAGGGGACGCACTGTTCTTTTGTTAGTGCACAGCTTGCAAGATGTAGAAATGCCAGCAATTGAACACATAACCATGATAAATGCATCCATCGCAAAGTAAAATTACAAATATAATAAAGTAATTTTGTAAATGAAGCATAGAGAGTGTAAACTTAGCAGGTGAAATATAGGAAATTTCTGGTAGATGGTCAGTTTGTGCAATCTATCAAGCTTGTGACTATTTAGGTTTGAAATTCCAGAGTGAACTGTTTGGTTTGAGACAGAGAATATCACATTCAATAGAAATTGTAGGGGAAGCAGCAGATTGATCAATCAAAGACCAGGATTATGAATACAACAATTTAACTTGGTAAGTGAAGCATTGAGAGGAGGAATTTTGTAAGTCAAATGTAGATGGCAGTCTGATTCTTAAGTTATGATAAAAGCTTATGAAAACTGATCAGTTTTTTAACTAATTTTTAGAAAAATTATGGAATGGATATTGCTGGTGTGGCTCCAGAGAGATCCATAAACAGAAATCCACTAACCCTAAGTGAAAAACACTAAATTCAAACCAAAAACACTTGTGAAGCTGCAGACATGCATGTGCCTCTAAATAGCTACCATCCAAGGGCTTATTATTGGCCTTCCATTATCCAACAATCTTCATCGCAATCTTCTTAACATCAACAGGCAGATCCTCCACCTTCACAACTGCCAGCAGCATCTCGAGGAGCAAAATCCCAGCCCACCTTTGCTGCATAAATAAGGAATTCTCCTTCTCTGACTTGTCACCTTCCATATGAAACCCTTTGAGAGCCTTCAGCATGAGCTCTATCACCTTGGGAGCTACCTTGAGGGCCCCCCACACCTCGTTGGACAGCACTGCAAGTCTTTCCTCTTGTCAACAAAAACAGCAGCAAGCCCTCCACATCCATCTTCTTGCACATGGTTTTTAACTCCAAGTGCAGCCACACAACCTTTTCCATAGTTTCTATAGCCTCAACCAAATTCGAACCCTGTGCAGCTGCTTGGGTTTTGCAAAAACTCCCACCAAAGTCACCTACATCTCCACCAATTCTATCCACGAAATACACAATCTCTCCTTCCAAGTCTTTCTCCATGACAAGGCTATAGCTATACAAGCTTGCATTACAAGCTTCCCTTCACTCAAGGCCTTAACCATGCAGCCATAAAATGGAGGAATAGGATACTGTTCTTGGTTTTGACATGAGCAATTCACATTGTTTTGATGGTCGTCTTGTATCCAGGACAAGAGGCAGACAGCTGATTTCAACCTGACATTGTATGGGAGCTCACTGTGCTCCACAGGGGAACACCAATTGGTGTAATTAATCATTGCCTTAATTCAACTAATTAAATAATACCATAAACTTAAGAGGCATTACACTCCATCCTTCCAATGAATCTCGTTTGTTAACACATCCTATGGAAACAAAGGATTGCCAAAAATAAAATATTCAGTCTTAGAATAAGTGTTAAAAAATAAAATATCTCTAAGTGAGAAAATGCAACCAGTGCTTAAATCTTGCAATGAATTTACAACAGCTTCCAACAAAGTGAACTCATTTTTCCAATGCTGAGAATTAATGCAGTATTACACATGGGAATGGACAAACACAGATAAACAAAGCCAACCTATAGAACCTTTGCTTGCTAGCAAGCTTGCCAGTAAACTGATAGCCTTTTTTTGAAAAATGCAAAACATATATTCAATCAGGTGAAAATACATTATCCCATCTAGGCTCTTAAACAACACAGCACAGTTGGTAAAAGCAAAGATGAAGCCTTAATTCAACTCAATGCAAAATGTCAAGAGCACGGAAGCTGATATCAACAAAACATCAAAAATGTATACTATCATTAAACCTGTAGCTGTCAAGAATTTTGAAAAATTAGCATTATATTTTATACTTAAAGGCCACATGACACAAAGAACTCAAAGCATGCAGTGATGCAGCTCTAAAGCACCTCAGCCACTACCTGTAAACAGTAATGAACGATTTGTTACAACCTATGCATGAAAATTTCACTTAACCACATTTAATTTGTTGTCACCACAGAAAATCTTTTTATAAAAAGAATTGAAGTTAACTGAATGTAATATATTCAAACTGAAAAAGAAAATCCTTTGTTAATTTCAAAGCTTCAGGTTTCCCTGTGTGACAGATTGCATTAAGCTAACAATGAAGGTTGTTCTTCTTCATTATCAGAGTTATGAATTTTAAATTAAAGTTCTAAATTTCACGTGAACAATTTCATTGCATTAAATGGGTCAGTTAATCTTAAGATCAAAGTTAAATTATTATTAAGATTCAAATGAAATTCAGGTGGAGGGTTCTGGTTTTAACAAGTTTACTAGAAGACTTAATGATCAGTTTCCAAGGGGTCCCATGTTAAAAACTTATGATAAGAATGGAAACCCTAGAAGGTCAACTGTGGATGCAAGTGCTAGAGGTTATTTTCAGAAGGATATTCACAGATCAGTCAGAGACCTTCGCATGAAGCAGAACGCTGCAGGAAATCACTGAACTTTGAACAAGTGGATAGTGTACAAAAGCTATTTTTGTCAGGAACAATCCCTTGGCAAGTCCATACAAACACTGAAAGGCCCAAATTATTAAACCAGGGCATTTTGGAACTTGAAATCAACTGCCTCTCCCAGAGGACCTTGGCTGGATGCTTGTTGCAATCTAGCCCTCGGTGGGCTGGATCCACACATGGATTCTTCCAACATGGGTTCTCTCTTCTGGTGTCCCCAACAGGTTTGATTGTGACAACATTCTTAAAGGAGATCTCTGGTTCTTTGAAGAGCTGGAATATTTCTAAAACCATTGGTTTCAAGCTTTTCAGCTGAGAAAGAACAGGTTGATTTTGCCCATTTGTATGTTTGGATTTTCAGTCTACCCCAAGAAATGTGTCCAACACATGCCTTCAGATGATTGGTGACTCTATTAGCTCTTTATTGTGCTCTACAAGGGCACCTAAGGAAAAGTGGCTGGCTTCCTATGCTTGCATTTGCATTCAAATGTCTCTCCAAGCCTTTCCTGCTTCACGTGGATAACCATGGCTCCATAGTCCAGGAACTTAACCACAACTGCAACCCAATTAGATGCCACTTTTCTCATAAAACCAGCAATCTCCAACACTCATGTCCTGAGCTTGAGAAACTCATCCAAGAAAAGATATGGAAGGGTGTGACTCATTCTAAATCCAAGGCTCACTGATGGAAAGAATGATGCCATGATAGATTCTTCACAGGAAGTGGGAACATGACCATGTCTTTGGAATTTACTCAGTATCTAGAAGATGTTCAAGCTCTGCAGTCCCTTGTACAAGCCAATCCTAAAGTCTAAAGACAAAGAGTAGGTACATTCCCCTAGGTACAGCCATTTCTTGATGATATTCTTCTCTAGAGAAGCTGCTCCTCAGGATGTGAATGATCTCAAAAGAATTATTAATGACTATGAGCTTGCTTTAGGCCAGAAGGTGAATGCAGCCAAATGCTTGATCGTTTTTTTTTTTTTAATGAACCCCCATTAACAATGGAAGTTGGATGAACTCAAATTTCAGCTTGGGCAACTACCTAGCAAATATTTGGGCCTCCAGTTCTCTGGTAGATGTAATGAGATTTTGTGGGTTGATCTTAAGTTTGAGTCAAGGATTGATGGTTGGAAAAGTAGAGTTTTTACTTTGGGGGGAAGAATCATGCTTTTGAAATCATTTCCGCCAGTTTTTCCAATTTACCTTTCCTTGGTCTTGCCAGCCCTATATGGGGTTGTCTCCCAAATGAACAAAATTATCAGATTCTTTCTATGGCATGGTACTTCTGATGTGCATAAGTTCCCTTTTGTGTTGGGAAAAAGTCTACAGACCCATTTTAGAGGGAGGATTTAAGATTCAGGATGTTTAAGCAATAAACAATATGCTTGGAGTAAAGCACCTTGATGATCCATTCCCTTTCTACCATAGAGCTCCCTCCAGGCTCCCGTGCTTCATCTTTCATTGCTCACAGTTGCTCACTGATCTTTCTCTTTTAGTTGACCTGTGAGAAACAACATTCTAGCTGATTCTTGGTGCTGTCATTCCTCTTGGACAATACTAGGTGGAAAAATGTGGCCCCACTACGCATCTCAACTCATAAATTCCCCCCCAAGAGTTAATCTTTCAACTGAGCAGTCTACTATCTTTCAAGATCTTGTTCGGTCTACTTAATGATGATGATAGTCTAAAATGATTATGGACCCATGACCCTTCAGGATCTTATATAGTAAAAGCAGATTATGAATTCTTGATGGATTATTGGCCTCGTGTGGAAGGAACTGAGGTCATTTGATTTAAGTAAGACCTGTCCAATGCCAAATCCTTTGCTTGGGTTCGCAGCTTTGACAGAGCTGCAGAGACATGGATTTTATGGGCCTTCTCATTGCTTTGTTTATTTGAACAGTCCCAAGATAGCTGAGCACTTGCTTCTCCTCCGACCTATTGATTAGGATATTTGGAACTCTTTTGTGTCAAATCCAGGGTTTCTTTGGATCAGAACTTGCTCTCTCCTGTCTGCCTTCCTACCTTAGCCCCATGGCAGTTCAAACATTCAACCTCGATGATCTTCTCTGTCACTCATTATATGAAATATTTGGAAGGATCAAGACTGCAGATCTTTTTGGATTATTTGTCTCTGTTGGAACAAGTTTGTGTTAACTTTGAGGCTGCAATCTCTGAAGTTGTAAATTGTGCTCTTAAAGGCACTCCTAAATCCCTTTCTGTTGGAGATATCTGATTAAAAGATTTTGGCACATACAAAATGGATTAAATTGCCCAACAATAATGGGTTCAAAGCCTCTCCCATCACTGGTCCTCCCCTGCTCCCCCAACCTCCCCCTTGGGGTAGGAATCTTTGAGCTCAACTTAGATGGTGCTTCTCAAGCCAATTCAGAATTGGCAGGGACTAGGAGTATTATTAGGTGTAGACTTGGTCAATCCAGTGCTGACTTCTTTATTCCACTCTCTTTGCAAAAGGGCTCATGCTCAGATTTCATCCATGATTGTCTTTTTATCATTTAGTCTTGTTACAGCTTTCAATGACACTTGTATTTATGACATGATGTGCAGCTTGTTATGAATTTTTTTCCCAAATGTAATAAGGATTAGTATTCATTTAATTTGTAAATGAAGCAAAAGAGTTGTTAAAAAGACAGCATTTTGTAATTTTGATTGAGTGGTGCAATTAAGGATTTGAAAAGGGGGTGTACATATTTCCTGATAAACCTTGATATTTGGATGCGGAATCTCTTGGATGACAAAGCAAAGTAGATAATTGGCATTGGAGAAGGAATGCAGGGCATGTCCAACCAAGGATACAAGGAATTGAAAGATGGGAAAAGAAAGTAAGTGCTATGGTTTTAACTAAGAAAAGGTATAGAAACACTACTACCTTTCTAAGTGTTTACTTAAGCTACAAAATCAGAAATATGCTAAGGATCGGCAATAAACAAGCCTATTTTAATCTACACTAATCAAACACACAGCTGGGAAATGGAGAATGCAACATAAAACTGGAAATACATTAGAAAATGGAAACAAAATACTCAAAACAGAAAATTGTGCCTGTCAAATGTCAGATCTGGGAGTAGAACTACGTTGGAAATCATTGTAGGATGTGGCTCAATTCTGGAAACTTCAGGACATTGTCTGTGAAAAAGGGGCAAGCCTGGCCACACTGACTAGATGTGTACAGCTGGCTAATAGCCGTGTAAAGGGGGTGCAAGTGGTCACAAAGGGCACAAATGTCCTTGTACCAGAAAGTTCTGAAACTTTGACCAATTCACTGTCTTCGAGTTTTGTTCTTGTTTCCACTTGAAACCAACCTTGAAACCCTTCAAAAGTAAAATATGATGATCTGAGCTATGGGGCCATGAAAAATGGTTAGTGTTGCAAGGGAGAGTGCCTCAGTCAGTTGCATTGTGGGTATATTCCAACTTGTTACACAAGAGCGCTAGGAAATTGATGGTGTGTTCAGACCTATGTGAAAGTGATAGTGGTGTATGCCAATGTATGAGACAACAACCCTAGGGGCCCATGACTACAACAAGAGTGGTGTGTGCTTGTGATGGGTGGTAAAGGAAATGGAAAAACTGATCACAAAGGGGCAATGACAAGGGTTGAAGGATTTAGGAGATCACAAGGGTTTCGATGGGACAAGGAATTCAGATTTAAAGAGGATGATGAGGGCTTCTATGGCATGGAATGATGGGAATTAAAAGGAATAGGATGTTTGGATAAATGTAGAAAGGAAAAACTACAAGAAAGACAACATTCAAGGAAAAAAGAAGTGCATCATAGCTCAAAATCTGCAATCCAATGTCTCCAGCCTTCTATTCCTGTTTATGCACATGCAATTTGTTGGGATAAGTGTGTCATACACCTTGCAATCCTAATGGTTTTATTTCTTATTTATTTAATTATTTGTAAGCCCTCATCGAAAAGGTTGTCCCACTATGACTTGGCAATTATGTCGTGTATGCATTGATATGGTGTGTGTAATAGAATCCATGATGCGTGTAAAAGCATCTAAGGAGGTTACATTGTTGACCTGAAATGGTGACCAATATAATGCATCATAAGGCATCTTTGAATGGAGCAATAGGACCAGAATGGAGTGCCCAATTTGGGGAGATGACTATGACAAGTTATGACAGGTGTAGGAGAATCTCCATCTTGGACTATAGCATTGGAATTTGGGCAATGAGGGTTTGGGCACCATTCTTCTCATGTTGACTCATGGTTTTGTGAGCCCACTTGTGGTTTTCTCTTCTTGGCTTCTCTATTAATTTGGTGTTTTAGATGGAGGTTTCATATAGTGTATTTTCAAGTACTATTATGTTGGTGAAAACTATCCGAATTTGTCGTTGGTATTATCTACCATGAAGGCTTGAGCCTAAAGTTGTATTATAACTGTTGGTGTTATTGGGAATACAATCGGTTAAAGATTTAGAGGCTAGAATTTTTTCAAAAAGGGTTTTCCCAAGGCATAAAACTATGTAATGGTTTTTGTGTATCTTTTTTTTCCTGCAAATTTATAATCATACTTTATATGCACTTCTCTCAAAGATTAGTGTACAAATTGTTTTCTTTATCTTAGTTTCCTTTCACAATTCACCCTGGAGATGTGTGGAGAGAGGAAGTTTGAGTGTGTGATAGCATAATGAGTGAAAAATGTGAGGAAATTTGGCTTAAACATGGGGTCATAGTAAGTTTTAGGGTTTGGGAATGCCTATGAAATGGTTAGGGTTGGGTCACAAAGGCTCACATAAAATTTGGGGTGCAGAATAATAAAGACCAGCCATGCTACATTTACAGTTACACAGAAGGTTACTGATTACATAAGGGGTGCGCAGCTAGCATTTAATGCTACAAGCTCCAAATTTCTAGAGAAGGTTTCTAAGGTCATTCTAAGTTTTGGAGATCAAATATAGCTGTAACATGGTCCTAAAACACACTTGGTAAATGGAGACCCAAACAGTAAGAAAAATGTAAGAAATTATAAGGTATGCAATTTCCACTATTATAAGTGTATCTTGGATGGTCCTAGCCAAGGCAAAGAGTGATTGTCTTTAATTTTTCCTCCTCGAGGCCATTAGCTTACACACCACTCCATCTTATTACCAAGGGTCCGAGAGAAAGAATGGCCAATTCCTAGCAAAATAACAGATGTATTCAATCTTTTAGAATAAAAATATTTTCTTGTTGAGGATTTCAATTGATTATTACTTTCTATTAATCCACTGATTTTGTAAATTCTATGTATCCTATTCTAAATAATAAAAATCGTGTCTTGGAAAATTGGAAAAATATTACAATAAGGTAGGCAATGGGCAATGGACAAAGGGCATGCAGGGCATGTCCAAACAAGGATACAAGGTATAACTGGTGCAGGGGCACCATAGGTTTCCATGCCTCCAAGAGGGGTAAAAAGTTAATGTTTTGTTTTGTTTAAGTTCTTAATATGTAATAAGGTCTAAGAAGACCATTTTAAATGTGTTGGAGTCTAGTTTGGGTCACTAGGTGTTAAATTTGTGTGCAAATATAAAAAGTGTCAAAGTTGTCGAATGTTGTCAAGTTGCAAAAAAACAACTTTTGCATTTTTGGTGTCTAGTGGAAATTGAACAGTTAGAACTTGAAAAATCAGTTGTGAACTGTTGGGAAAGATTGTGAAAGGTTTAAAAATGCCTTGGGAGGTCGAGGCAAGGGTTAGAAGTTGTAATTTTGAAGTTTGAGCAATAAAGTTCCTTTGATTTCCTACAAATCTGAACGTTGCATCACTATTTCTTGATGTAGTACGGTACTGTACAGCCATATTTTCAATTGTGGATGATGGAGCATTGAATTACCTTTCTATTGGCACCGGTTTTATGTGATTCCATTACATTTTGAGTGAGTTACATCAATTTTTCTAAAAACTGTCACAAACCCTAGATAGGGTAGCTTCAAGGAAAGAAAAATGGATATCTCCCCATTCCACCGGTGAAAAGTCTTGGAAATCGGTGGAATGGTCTGTAATAAGGTGTTCTTTGATTCCCCAAAGTTGCAGGATCAAGGGAGAAGGCTTGCACATGTTTTGGTGATGCCCTAGGTCGGATTTCTTTATGTTTTAGGTCTAATTGGCAAAAGAACAATCAATTTTTGAAGGGTTTTGTACAAAGTAACCTACCTTGATTCTAAGATATGTTGTATAAAGCCCAAATGGGTATCTAGAACTGTGTTTACATTTTGGATATCATGTTTGCACTGAAAGTTATGGCCAATAAACCCAATTTGTTGCCCCCATGTTTTAAGCTTTAAAGATTGAAGGCTTGTGAGGAAAAACCCACCAAGTGATGTTTTAGGGTTTCAAGATTGGTTGATTTAGGTTGTTGTGAGTTGTCCACCCCTACTCTGCATCAATAACTTAGATGATCCTAGACATGGCAAAGTGAAATTATGTGATATTGTTTGCATCCTTGTGGCCATTAGCTTCAGGACCTTTCCAAATGATCACTGAAGGATAGAAAAGCCAAAATCCAAGGAAAATCAGATATGTATTCAATCTTTTAGGAATTATTTTAAAGTTTATCATAGTTTAAAAGCTCACTATGTGTGATCCAAAACGTCGATCTAAAAACATACACAGTTGAATCCAAAAGCTTGCTCTAATACTTCGTGGACTGTAGAAAAATCATACCAACTATAACTCACTATGTACTCACAAGATTTTTCCCCAGCCAATAAACTCACCCATTTACTGACTAGTGAATTTTGGCAAGTTTTACATTGAAAACTGTGTTAAATACTCATGAGTACTCGCAAATCCACAAGAGAAACTCAGATACACTGAGTTTTTGCCAAGTTTTGAATTTAAATACTTTTTTAAATTTGCAGAGTTCTCCAAGTATTTGCCAAGTCATCTATTTCAAGTCAAAATTGGAGCTGGCGAGTTTTGCCTAGTCATGCACTTTCGAACTTTGTTGTTTCTTATTGAAAATGTCAATTCTTCTAGAAGAGTGAATAATAGCTGCTTTTTATTGGATTTTGGTTCTTCTGTCCCTTGGTGATCAGATGCAGAGGTTCTTAAGCTAATGGCCACAAGGAGGAAAAAAAGATCACTTAACTAAACAATTTTCCTTGTCCAGGACCATCCAAGGTATACCATGTATCCTTTGTTAGACACTAGTAGTTGTGGATGAACCCAGATTTCTATGTATTGGTTGAAGAAAGGAGCTGCCTTTGTTTGCTGATGAAAGTGATCCAAGGATACATTTTCTCACAAGTAACCATGTTCATTAAATCCAAATGGTCATAAGATGGAACAGAGGTAGTTTGATTTCTGTTACAAGACAAAATTGGATTACTTTAATTTATGTTGAACCTATAGTTTTTTACGAGAATCACTTGTACATATGTTATGTTCAAGGCTATTAACTGTCACTCTCAACATTACTATCATTGCTTGTATTGTCTCTTCAAATTCTTGTTTCAGCAGACTGGCGGAAGATGATTTATGGCAGAGCTAGACAGGATGTTTTATTAGTATGAAGATCTTTTATCATTTATGTCTTTTATAAATACATATAACCATGTTAGCAATCCTTCATTGTTCAAGAAAAATATGAGGGGCAGTAGCACAAAAGGAACTAACCTTACTTCTTCTACCCTTCCATCATGCAACATTTGTTATCCCTTCAAGTATACCAAATACAAATAAAACAAAGTTCTAAATGTATGATTAAGAGTGCGGTCTTATTTATAATTTTATTAGTCATTTAAACTGATTGCATACTAGAGAGATTTGTGTCTATATTTGCCTTCGATCAGTGATTTATCTAGATTCCTCCTTTTCCTTGGAGTATAAATCATTGGTAAGGTGTAGGACCTTAGACCCATGACGTAAATCTCAGGTATTAATAGTGTGCCAAATTACATATCTTGAGAGACCAATGCTTATGTTGTTACTGCTGAAAATATGTATAAACGGAACGTATATTTGTTGTACTCCATTTGTCTTTACAGCCTTGCTTAGATTTTATAGACGAAGAAAGTAAAGATCTAATCCACACTCACATGTGCATGAGCAAACCAGAATTTATTTTTAGGTTCAATATATCCATAAGCATTAACCCTTACCCTGGCTATTTCCATGTGCCCTTGGTTCTGTTGGTGTGCGCTTTATTACCCACCGAACACAGAATAAAATGTCCAAAGACACTCTATCCTCTCTTGAGCAAAATCACCACATATGCTAAGATTGCGAGAAGATCATATGGCGATTCCAAGGTTTCTTTTGTCAGGTCTTGACGTGTGGATAAGCTCAATGGGCATTGTGATATGCTGGTAATACACAAAGGGACTTACGCTAGGCTCGTTCAATTCACAATGAAGCTCTATTGTTTGGGTCTTGGATCATGGACTTCAAGCAAACTGAAAAGGAGATAAGGGTTTAGAAGTTCTAATCTACTTCTAAGAATTCAAGAGACGGTATTGACTTGGTGAAACCAATAACCACACTTTGCTTCGCCACGCTAGGACAACTACACAAAGTGGGTGCAATCTTCAAGGGGTGTGCTTATGATTTTCACGTCATGAATAACTACCATCAAATCGAACAATATTTATCTAGACAAAAGTTAAGCATCCACAAAGTAAGCTCAGGCTAACTTTACGCATTGAACAAAAATCATTTATTCAAAGAAAGTATGAGCAAGAGTTTCACCATAAATCAATACTTATCAAATCTTGCATTCATCTAACATACATGAAATAAAATCTAAACTATGATGAGGGATAAGAACCATGCAAACTCCAAAATAAGAGAAGTAATCACCATTAATTCAAACAATGCATTACTTATTACTTTGACAGTCGTGAGCAACAATTTGCTTATCTCAACATGTTTTGCAACATGCTCCCATGTTTTACAAATGAGGGGTGAGCTCAATTTATAGGCTCCTTGATTACAATTCAATGGTCAAGATTGATTTTGAATCAACGGCCGAGATTACAAAATAAAACCCTATTTAGGTTTTGTCACAACTAACTACCTCTCGACCAATGAGAAAATTACATTTGGGGACACTTGTCCTTCTGTTAAATATAAACCAACAATAAAATAGAAAGTTGTTGCATTATGGAACCAACAATAAAATAGAAAGTTGTTGCATTATGGAGTGTCAGGTTCATTGAATCTAGACATGCTGACTTGGAACAATTTGATTGGTTGGAAGATGACGAGGCGCCATCTCAGCATGTTGGATGTCCCTCTTGATCACTTTGTTCTTTTTCCATGTTCTTGCCTTAGAACATCTTTCTTTGCCAACAACTTTGTCCTTTGTGCTTGTTTCTTCCTAGCTTTGATCTTGGAGTCCTTTTTGAGATTTTGATTTCTTCTTCTCACTTGCCTTTGAGGTCTTGAAGTCTCCCCTTGGAGCAAATGTCTAGACTTGAAGTTATTTAAAATTTTATTTCCTGATTGCTTTGAAATACCTCCTGCTTGAACTGGATTGATGTTATTCCTTTGGATTTTCCAATTTGTGTCAAGAAATTGTCTAAGTATGGAAATTTGTTTGAAATACCTTTCTTGTCACCATCTAATTCTACCTGATTGCTTTAATGGGTCTAGGATTGTAGATGAAATCCCCCAAGAAGTCGGAAATTTATTTAATCTTTCTATATTTTCACCAAGTCTGATGACTTTTCTTTCTTGATACCCCGAAATTCTATTTGTGCTTTCTTTGACGATCCCGCCTTTCAATTCCTCGACATTCTAGTTTTCAACACTTAGGAATTCGAAAAACTTAGAAAACTTGATCTGATTTGAAAATTTGGGACTGAAATTGGTCCCAAAATCTGTGAATTGATGTTGAAATCAGACTCAAATTCTGGAAGATAATATGAAAATTAGACTAAGTCCCTTGAAGATTTCCTCCAAAATTTGAAAAGCAGATTGAAAACTCCACAAACATGCCTTGGTTGCTCATCAAAAAGGCAGAAAATGAACTGAAATACCCTTTGTCACCTTCAGAATTTAGACAAGAGGGAGGTAGAAAAAAATGTTTAGTCTGAAAATCTTCACTCCTTTCTCCTGCAAATGCCTTAGGAAAATCCCGCATCTGCTCTTGAAATGCCTTAGAAAACCTGGAATAATCTTCCCTTCAAATATTTGCTCTCCAAATACAACTGCTTGTTTATCCTTCCATGGGCAGACTTTGCCAAAACTTTTCCTTGTGCAGATCGGAGTTCACCAAATATTTTCCTCTTCTAGGCGAACTTCATAAAAATCTTTCTTCATTGTAGGCGGACTTATGAAAAAAAACATTCCTCACTCAAGGCGGAGTTTGAGAATTTCATTCCTAGTTTGGGCGGACTTGGAGAAAACTTGGACAAGGCGGACTTGAGCTTCTCTTGGACAAGGCGGACTTTGCCTTCCTCCTGCCATTCTCATCTTGAGCGGACTTCATGATTACCTTGCCATGCTCACCTTGGTCTAGGGTGGACTTCACCCTTGGCTGGACATGATGCATTTCCTCTAGGCGGACTTTGAAGCTGGCTGGACATGATGCATTTCCTCTAGGAAAACTTTGAAGCTGGCTGGACCATGTGCTGGACCATATGCATTTTCCTTTGGGCGGACTTTGCCATATCTTGGACATCTCTACCTTGGGCGGACTTTGCAATTGGCCGGACATCTTGACACTTCCTCTAGGTGGACTTGGCTTTCCTTATGCCATCTTTTATCTAGGGCGGACTTTGCCAAATCTCTGCCATCTCCTCTTGGGCGGACTTTGAACTTGTCTTGACATTTCTCATTTCCCTCCAGGCGGACTTGAGCATGTGCTTGCCATCCATCCTTTGAGCTAGGGCGGACTTTGAAGATGCTTGTGCCATGTTTACCCTTCCTAACATTTGGATGAGTTTCTTGCCTTTATCTGGAACATCTGGAACAAAACCTCGCCTGGAGATTTTCCCTTGCTTTTTATACTTGAAGACACAATTTTTTTATTCTGAAGATAGAAATGTTGTTGCCATGACCTGAGGGACCCAATCCTAGGTCAAATTTCAAAAAAGCTGAAAAAAGCAAAAAGCAAAAAGTAAAAAGCAGGTCAAAAAAGCTGCTTCCCGGATTGGTCTCAAAGTGCCAAAAATTAAAAAAAAGCAAAAAGCAAAAAAGTTGTATCCCACAAAAATAGGTAGGTGTCGGAATTGGCCCAAAGCAATGGTGTTTTTCGTCCTCCGGACCTTTTGAGCACTTTGACGATGTCCAGACACTGTTCTGAGCCTGAATTATCTATTTGACTTGGATGACCACCTGAAAACTCTAACTCCTCACTGTAAAAGAAAAATGGTGATTAGCAGTTGCGATGCCAAGGAAAAACCCCAAAAAGCAAAAACAGGGGGTCCCCATTTGCAATGGGGCGATGTGTGAAAAGGTCACAACAAGTTCGCATAGAACTACAATCTAGATTTGATTGTGCGTGTACACAAGACCAATTTTTCATTTTTAGATGACTGATACTGGGGAGAAAATACTTTCAGTGATATGAGATAACTTAATAGAAGGCAAAGCTGAAAACAGGATTTGTGGAACCATACAGAAACACCTTTGTGCTGGTCTATGATACCATTCTTCTCAAATGATTGTATGGGCAGCACAATCATAGATATGTTTATACACTTAGATGTCACATCCTCAAAAAAAATCTTAATCTGTCATTTAGAAATTTAGTTTTACTAAAATGAGATCAATCTAGTGCTTTTGTCTTGCAATAAATCTTTTAACTTCTACTGCTTAATGAGAGTTTTTCCAAATATATCATGACATTATAAAGAAGTTTGCAAGTTTGCAACACACTTGTAAGAGCTAGTAATAAAGCTATTGGACAATTAAAAAAGTGCCAGACCAACTCCACAATTAGAAGAGATGCCTTACTCATTATTAGAATTTATTAAACATTTAAAAGAAGAATTTAAACATTAAGGAAATTATAAATAGTACTCAATTTGGTATGGTGGAATCTCATTGTGACAGAGCAAGGTAGGCAGTGGGAAATGGAGGGGCATCCATGGCTTGTCCAAGCAAGGATACAGGGTATACCTTCGATGACCCTGTACAGGGAAAAGTGTATTTATGTGATACGGTTTTCCTCCTCATGGCCATTAGCTTAAGAACCTAAGCATTTGATAACCAAAGGACACGAGCCAAAATCCAAGGAAAACAGATTGTATTCAATGTTTCAGAATAAATTAAATGTTTCTTATAGCAACATTTCAATTGCTTCATTGTTATCACAGATTGTATGTATGCTGTTTAAAAAAAGAACACTGACTCTGTAAATTCTAAAATTAGTGCATAACACAGCTCACACATTTCAACATTTTATCCTATCTTCCAATTCATTCCATCATGTCTTCGTTGAATGACCTATCTCTAGAAGGAATGAGATCTTCTTCATTGCATTTCATCAATTTTTCTATAGACTGATGTCCAGCAATCACTTGTTCCTGAAGATGCATCAGGATGTTGGAGTTTTGAGCACAGTGGATCAGGTTGTCTCTATGTCTGACAATTAATGAAGATTTTAAGGTTTGCAATTCACTCTGTAAAATTTCACGTTACATACTGGGTGAGACTTGAACGAGGCCCTCCAAGAGGTGTTGATTTTGCAGCTCAATAACAAAGTCAAGGACCCTGCTGTCTTTGGTTTGTTATGCAGAATATTCATGTCCAAGTCTAGCAATACAATTGTGACCCCAACAGAGAGTGGCATAGTACATATTTTGCAAATGCAAACTACAGAACTGGAGGCAAAGCTGTTGGAAAGCACACTGGAGGTGACATGGTCTTGCTTCTTTGTCAGTTGGAGCCTTCAATTTTGAACATTGATCTGCCATTTAGCCTTTTCATTCTCTTGAGGGCACAGTCCATCCCTCCTCTTCCTTGATAGAGATAATTTGGCTGCCAAAAAAAGGAATTAATTTTGCTGTGGAAGACACGAGCAGAAGTGACGCACAGCTTCAGCATTGAAGAGTTCACCCGCACCAATTGCTTTCCATTTCAATTAATCTATGATTTTTGTTGTGCTAATAAAAGCAGTTTGTCCAACTGCTCAGGTTGTTTGCTGGGAATAAAGGGGGCAGCAATCTCCTTTCTGTTGCTTTTAGTTTGGTGGTTCTGCCAGCGTAGAAGGAGATGACTGTTTGAATTCTTCCTTGGTCTCTCATGGACTTTTCAGCAGGACAGGTGTTCATGTTTCCAGGCATGGGGGGTAGTTTGTTGAATAGTAAGAGTGGAAGTTTTGGGGCAGAGGAAAGAGAAAAAGAAAGGAGAAAAAGGAAAAAAGGGTACGCTGGTTAGGGGAACAGAGAATGGTCTGCTGGGAGAGAACCAAAAAGCTGCCCCAAAAAGTCGAAAGCTGGATATTGAGCTGAACTTTGCCAGTTTATTAGAGTTTTGTTTATTTTTATTTGAACTGTAGTGTAGCTGTAAGTATATATTTCATGCTTTGTACACCCATTTCATGGGCTGTCCTTTCATATTAATAATTAAAGGAATGTTGTCGTTCACTTCCAGAAATATAAACTCGACTTGTCTTTATATTTATTTCTTGGCTTACTGTCTGGTTATTCCTTTAACCATGAGTATGAGTTGCCTCAAACAGGGGTGAGTGTAAATAGAGTTTGTACCTTTATTTATAAATTTGCAGGTTAAAATCTAGACTGTCCTGCTGGAGCAGAGCATATCCTATCAGAGATTAACTAATGCTGAAAAGAAGCCTGGGTTATTTTAGAGGTTGTTTTGCAGTTCCGGGGTAGAGCTGATCAAGAAGTCTCCATAACAGAGTGATGACTCTGTAATGCCACTCAGTTGGATGCATGCTAAAAATAAATATTTGGTTGCTGAAGATGGAAGGCATGGCCTAGCTGGTGTGTTATGGGTTTGATGCTGCCTCGCAATTAGGTGTTTGGTTTTGTTGTGTTGTCTTCTCTTTGCCCAATTTATCTAAAGTGATGGCCTTTGTAATGCTCTAGCTGGTGAATCTTCTCTTTTGCGGCATTTGATTCATGTATTTGTGCTTTGTTTTGGTTATCATAATTCACGCTCTAGTTGGTGGCTGTTAATGATCTTAGACTGCTGTTTTTAATAATTATATTTTTTAAAAGAAATATTTCAGAAAAACTAAGAGAAGTTGCATCTAAACAAATGTATTGGATGACACTCTGTGAGTCATAATCTTTTTAAGTTTTAATTCATCTATGTTAATGATATAGGGCTTCCCCAATGAATCTGTATGAGGCTTGTTAACAATGTTTTCCAATAGGTCAGTCGCTTCAGAGTTTCAAGACTGTTTTGCTAGTGTTGATTTTCCTTTGTATTTGTGATTGATGTCAGTTATGTACTTGTTACGTCTGATTTGGCAGCAGGGTTTTCTTCTTCCTAATGAAAAGGGAATTGCATGCAGTTTGGCACTGATGAGGTCAAGGGGACATTTGGTAGAGTTGAGAATATTTTTAAGGCTTATAAAGCTTACAACATAGATTTAATGCTAGTTCTCCTAAAGACCTTGGCTAGTTTGTCTATGGTATATAGAACATAGGCTAGAAAGGCAAGGCAGGAAACGTCTTGAATGACAGAGGTTGAAGGATTCCTCTTTTTCATTGCCTTTCTTACTGGGTCAAGAAGACATTTGATAGACTTGAGAATTATTTTGAAGTTCCTAAAGCTTGTAAATATGGATTTTAATACCCCTTCCCTTCTCTTAAGGACCTTGGCTGGTTTATCCACGGTACGTTGAACACAAGGTAGAAAGTTAGGGCAGGAAACGTCTTGAATGGCAGAGGCTGAAGGATTCCTCTTTTTAATTGCCTTTCTTACTGGGTCTGCGAATGCATCACATCTCCAGCCCAATTAACATCGCACCGGACCAAAACAAAATTTAGAAAACGAACGATCCCCTCATGATAGGTTAACTATATGGCCATCATTTATTCTTCACACGTATCGAAGAATTTACCTTCCTCAAATGGGTGTGTTCAATGTATATCAATGCATATAAACTAATTCAAAAACAATAAAGAAACAGTCTTCCCAGTCTGGGCTGATTCATAAAAGGCTGGAATTAAAAAGGCTCAAAATTAAAATGTAGGTTCGGAGGAAATACATACAGGCGTTTCCGGAAGAAGCTCTTCTACAATGGGTGAAGAAGCAGTAGGAGCTGGAACTTCGGGCGGTGGCTGCTGGTCGTCCTGCTGGGTTCCAGGGGGCCTGACAAGAGGGGGATAATAAGTGGGACCTTTTCTCTTCCTGTCATAGGGATCCCGCTTCTTTGGCCTCGTTTTATTGTGATGGGCGGTGCCCTTCTTTTGTGGCCGAGAAGAGCACTCAATGCTCAGTGACAGCGACATGGGATTGTGGTGGACATTTGGGGTGGAAACTAAACCAGGAATTTGAGCCTTCGATTTTCTGCACAAAATTCTTTGGCCCAACACTGGTGTTTTACATATTGGCGATGCCGTTGATAGCATGAGCGCCATTGTTACTTACAACAAGATAAGATAAGGCAATAGTTTATACATTTAGATGAGTAGGCAATTGCTTAAAAGCCGCACGCTGAGCACAACTATTAGGATTATCCAGTCAGAGAAGCGTACTAGTAAATTTAGACTAGCACCTCAAATTTTTGATCTGTAATGGTTACGCGGTAGAAAATTTTGAGTGTATTACCGGCACTCCAATTTTAATAGGAATGTTAAGATCATCATGAGAAGGTGAACGAATATTAAGAAGATTAGGAGGAATTGAACGAATAAGACGAATCAAAAATATATTTAAATAATTTATTTTCTTCATATATATTCAAAATGAAAATAAGGTCATGTTTGTTGTAATCAAATTGTCTAAAGTAGTTCATATACCTCTTATAAGGTCATGTTTGTTGTAATCAAATTGTCTAAAGTAGTTCATATAATTCTTGTACAAGAAGATGTACATGCAAAAGAGATATATAGTGAGTTATGGTGGTAAAGATGGTAGCTAATATGGGTGTCTCAAAAAATAAAGACACTAAATTGCCACCTTCTTTGTGCTTTCATTAGTGACATTGCAAGCATATATGTACTTTTATTTGACATTGCATTGTCTTTTATATTGAAGCACTCTCCATTGCTACACCTAGCTACAATGTCATTCCTCCAATTGCAACCCCACTTCTTCTTTATACTGAAGGGGTCAAACCACTCTCTATACTTAGTATATACTCCATAAATATCAATAGTGTGATTTATGAATTGATCAACACTACCAATGCACATATATATTGATATAATTAGGAATGAGATCTCATTGCATTTGCTTATTCCTCCAATCTCTTCATTACATGCACAGAAGTAAAATTCCCCAATAAACCAAGGTCACATGCCTCATTGATTGGGAATACCTTTTCTAGGTAAGGGTCATTCCTGAGTGAGTTCCCTACCAAGATCATCATGTCTTGTATTGAAAATTATATATTGCCAATTGTGATGAGGATGGAATCAAATACTTGTTTGCAACTATAAACATCAGAGGTTACAAAGGAATGCTTAAGTTTAAGGTTAGAGTCTATTTAAAAGGTAATTGTGGCATATACCTAATTTATATGTATATCTATCAAATTGAAACAAAGAAAAATAGGTGTAGGTGATGGATAAATATGGGATGGGGGAAAATGGGGTGATGCACCTATCTTTCTTATTTCATTAGGAAAAAGAGATCCCCAAAGGTAAGATTGACTTTCAACCCTTAGGTGAGTCAACCTTGATGGAGATCTTGTTGTTTTCCTTATGCAAAGAAGGGGTAAAATCTTCCTAAACAACACTTTGGGGGGGAAAACTAAAAATAATAAATGTTCACTCAATTATGCAATGTGAAACTTGGATCATCAATTTAAAGCATAAAGTAATCAAAAACAACAAACGTTCGACAGATTTGAGAAGGGTAAGACACTATGCACCTATCACCAAAAGCTTCTACTAAGTGTCCTCCTAGGATAAATTCACCCTAGGGCGAATGGGTCCTGCTACAAGGATCAAAAGTCTAATTTGACAGTCCTTTGCTCCTGGGTCTGCACTCCCGATTAGTCAGAAATAAATTATGTGAGTTTTTGTGGCTTGACAACTTTGACAACTTTACAAAATTACATTTTTTTATCAATCTTCAATCCTTCTTCACCTACAAATCTGCACATACAAAGAGAGGGAAAAATTGTTTGTTTTTAGTGAATGGGGGTTTGCCTTGGTCAACCAATTTTGGTAATTAAACCAAGAGATGAAATGAAACATGAATGGAAGGAATAATGAATGAACACTAGCTTGTTGCAACTCACCAAACCCTTGAATGGAGATCCTTAGAGGACTGAAGTCTTAACACATCTCTCCAAGGTCTTGATCTTGCATGAATTGGCTTGATTGGATGTTGATCTTGATGCTTGAATTTTGGCTTGAATGCTTGAAACCTACATCACAATGTTAGCTCCAAAACATGCATAGATGCAAATAACTTTGACATGATGCTTGAGATCTTGAATGCTGATGTAGAAGACTGATAAATCTAGTATTGAATGCTCTTGACAATAATCTTTGCTCTTGTGAAACTTTCCTTCCTTTAAGATGTTTTGAATTGATAAAAAGACTATGTATTTATAGATGATTTTCTAATTTCCTGGAAATTAAACATCAAAGGCCGACAATTGCAAATTGAATTTGAATCATAAAAATGTCACCAAAAACATATTAAAAATTGGGGTCCCAAACTTAAGGAGGACCCAAATTCGCCCTTGGGCAGATGGGTCCTAGGACCTAAATATAGGACATACAATTTCCAAGGCTATTTAATTAATATTTGCAATTGTTTATTACAAGTTTCCCTTTTGGAAAATGGGATTAATTAGGCTTTTAAATACATAATTGGACCAATTAGATGCTTAATTAAGTCCAATTTATTAAGGGACCTAAACATAGTGTGAAAATGTAAAGGAGTATATTTTTCTACACTACATTTAGCCCCCACTTTAGTGAGAGGATGATCCCTACACTCAAACTCACACTAAAGTAGACAAACAAGTGTCAAGAGGGGTCTAATTGTACAACAAATGGAAAGATAAGACAAAAAAGGTCAAGGAGGATGATAAAGACCCCAAGATCTAAGATCTCATGGAAAACCAACAAAGGCACAAAGAGACACATGCCTATGTTAAATATGCAGCAACAAGACAAGATACGCAAGCATATAATGCCAAAATTGAAAAGAAGAGAGAACGGGTGGATCAAGCCTTAGCTATTTGTCCAAAAATGTTAACTAGAAACCCATTGTCTACTATGCAAACAAAATATACTCACATGGGCTAGTGAAATCCGTTGTCCACTAGGTGAGCCACAAAAGGTGGTTGATGGGAAAGTCATGCCAGGTCTACAACCTCACATTCATCAACCATACCAAAAGTTATACCTCCTGATAACTTTGGTAAGGTGCCACAAAAATGGTCACAAGGCTAGAAAGTTGCATTATGCTAAGAACTCATGAAAAAGGCTCCACTAGCAAGCAAGTTGTGTTATACTTGGTGGCCATGAAAAACATAAAGGATCTGCTGGCAAGAAAGTTGTGTTATGCTTGGTGGTCATTTTAAATACAATAGAATAGGATATTCAAATGGGTTTTCCTTAGTTGATGAAAGTTCTCACCTTAGGGAACATCATGCCTGACGTCACCAAGAGAGGACTAGTCAAGGATAAAAGATTTGCAACTTAGGTAATGCAAGTCATAGCATCACCACTAAGAGGAATTTCATATGTCAAGAAAGGTCACACTCTTGAGGTACATCAAACCCAATGTCACCACCAAGAAGGCACATCACGTGAAGTAAGAAGACCACACTTTGAAGCAAACAATGAATGGGGATGTGTATCCACCCCCACTTTAAAGAAATTGCTAAATACCATGTTGTGAGAAATTACTTTAAAGTAGAACACAATAAATCCCAATACATGAGAACTTTATTTGGAAAGACTTATGTAAAAAATGTGTTTCCAAAATAGAGCTACGTCATGAAAGAAAGGTTACCCCCATATGGAATCCTAAGATAACACATAAGGGATCCATGGACTTGGGGTTAGCATATGTCTTTGCTACAGTGATATAATTGAGCTTGGAATCGTCATCATTCCCCAAATGACTCATGGAACAACAAGCACAAAGGAAGTATGTCACTGAGAGAGAAAATAGAAAAAGCTTTTGGGTCAACATGGAAGAGACCTAAATGTCTCAATGCCTTGCACAATCCCCAAAAGGAAAACACAAGATAAGAGAAAAGATAAATGGTTACGATAGATAGAAGAATGTAGATACAAATAAAAGAATGTCACGACATATTCACTTCCTTTGTATCCTTGCACCAATGGAGTGGTAATCTAGTCATCCAAAGTAGGCTCACAAACGTATAAAGACATGCTAAGTAGCACTGTATAAGGGATCACATTACACACATGTAATCACAAAGAACTTGAAAAGAAGAAAAAGAGAAGAATAGTATGGCACATGTGAGTCAACCTATAGCAAGTCATTTGCATCCCTTGCTTATTCATTGTATACGAAGGACAGACAACTAGCCAAAGGGACAACAACAAGTGTCATACTAGGAGCATCACTAGGTTCAACACGTGGTGAGTCACTCTTGTTAGGAGGATCATTGTGGTTGTTATCATCTAAGCTAATGGAAGAGGAAAATAATAAATTTAGTTCATTATGTACTTCCTCATCAATTTTAGCAATATCATCATCATCATCTAAGTTAATCACAACTAGAGGCCTAATGATAATGTCCGCAGAAGTTTCATGTGTTTGTTGTTGTGGAAAAGGTGGAAAATCATCATGCTTTGCTTCAATTGGTGTTTGATCTTGATTTTATGTTTTATTCTCTTCTTTTAACTTACGATTAATAGCATGACATCTACACCTACGCTCTTTAGCATTTCTATTTCTTCTTGTGTGATTTTCAAGTTGTGATTGTGTAGGAGTAGTTTATCAACCATTGGTTTCTTTTCTTCCCATAAAGGAGGAATGAAAGGAACCATGGAAGGTTATTCAAAAACTTTCTCTTTGGATTTATAAACTTATTTGATCTTAGGAGGGACAATAGGACTTATTTGGTTATCTCGTGGTAGTTTATAGGAAATTGGTGAAGGATTTGTCATGGTTGGTCTTGGTTACTTGGAAGGGATTTTGGTTCAATCATGGTTTCATCAATGATGGGAGGCTCAATCATGGGTTGAGGCATGTTACTAAGGGATAATTTTTCTATGTGCTTTGCCTTGAACTTTTGATAAGATTTGGAAAAGAATTCCTCACAAGGTTTAATAGGTTCCATGGGTTCAAGCCAAAATAAACCCAATGAGAAATTCCCACAGGAAGACACAAGATTAAAGCCACAATGATGCACAATAAAGATGTCATTGTCAAATATAAAATTTAATCATTTATATGCACTACCAACGGGACAAAATCCATGGAGCATAGCCATGGATAACCAAGCTTCACACATCATTGGTCTGACAATGAAATGATGGAGAATGAAACATTTAATTGTTTCGCTCCAACTTTTAAAGGAATAGTAATGAAACAAATCATAGGGAAAGAAAAACCATTGTGTTTTGATCCATGCTTTCAGTTGTTCATAAGAATCTTGATAAAGTTCATGCACAAATAAGAATTCCTTGGTGATCACATTCTCTACACACACATGTGGGATCAATTAATATCTCATCAGTAGGCTTGTCATTGATTCTTCTAGCAATGTAAAGAGGACCATTAAGTGCATGTCTAATTATGTCATTTTGTGAGAAAGAAATGTCAAGGGGAATTTTGGTTTGGCCTTTACGAAGTTGAACATCAATAAAGTTGACCATAGTATTTATAGAATCATCCTCATTATTTTTCATGTGATGATTAATGATGTAAGCTAGGCTACATGAAATTTCTATTTGTTGTTCATTATCAAGCATTTTCCTCATGTTATCTATGATAGGAACCATAGTACCAGGTAAGTGCACCAATCCGTGACACAATTTAGGTGTCAAATTGTAAAAATTTGCAAAAAAAGGCTGAAATTGGCCATTTGGCGCACATCAAATTTGGCATGCGTCAAATGAAAAAGCAAAAATAAAAGCACAAAACTGATTTCAAACCCTCATTTGTCTTCAACCTGTGGCTTTGCTTAGAGGATTGGAGGTCTACAACTTGCGCTCGCCAAATATCATGCATTATTTGCATCGTTAGCTTGCTATCTTTCATGAGGATGCTGCCAACACGTCAAAGACGTCGAAGATTATGAAGAGGTATGCATTTTTATTCAATTTATTTCGAATTTGATTTAGAATGCAGATTGAAATAGGTTTTTATAATAAAATTTTGTTCTAATTATCAGGGAATGAATCTCCACCTCGAAACTTTGAGAATTCATAGTCACCCCCTCAAGAAGAGCCTCCTATTCAAGAACAACCTGTAACCCCTCCATCAATTCATAGGCATCCTCAAGGAACAAAAAAAAATATTCTAAATCAAATTGAAAATGATAAGAGAGACACTGAACAATTAATTGGAAGATTAACCGAGCATGTTGAAACCCACCCTTATAAGAGAGGGATTGCTGAATCATTAAAGTCAATTGTATCTCATGTAGGAGAAATGAACAAGAAAATATTTTTTTGGTCAAATAAGAGGCATGAGATGAGATAATATTATGCTAGAGGTTTGTCATATGTAGATGTTAAAAAATAAAAACTTAGCAAAGCTAACTTGTGTGTCCTATTTACAGACCTGAAAACCAATGCACCTTTGTCTCATACATGTAGGAGGTTCCCCATCCATTAGTGCCACCATGAATTAATTAAAAATAAATTTTGGGAGTGGTGGTGGATGGTATTTGACCAACCTCCATGCAATAACCATGAGGTACCACAATACTTTTTGAGGAAACTCTATTGTGAGTTTATCCTCAATAAGATGCCAAATTATTTTGACATTTTAGACTTTCAGGATAGAGGTGGGGGCTCCACACATGATAGACCTGTTGCACGATGTAATCCATAGTTGGCACCAAGACCCTTGGCCAGACCCATGGTGGAGCATATCATCGTTCCTTCCATTGTTAAGGATAGTGTAGAGGTGGACATGCTAGAGTTGATTGGCTCACTCACCCAGACTATTTTACAGTGTGTGAGGCCTCTAGTAGAGCCTGGTGTGGAGGAGATGTGTAGGCCCCGAGCTCCACCCCACCATTGTGGCACTTGTGGTGCAGTTTGCACATACAATTATCAAAGTGCTCAGGATGCAACTACACAACCTACATCAATTGTAGAAGCGATGGATTTCATAGATGATTTGTTGAATGATACATATGACATTGACAATCAGGTAAAATTCAACAAGTTCATTTAATGTTGTTTATTAAATTATATTTTAAAATTTAAGAATAAGTAAATTAGAAGAATTTTGATTTGATGAAATTTCAGGGTCGGAGTGTTCATGAGACGTGCCCCATTCCTATAGACCCTTATTCATTCTCGACATTGAGTCCACAGGTATGCAACTAGTATTAAAGATATTATTATTGCATTTAAACAGTTGAAATTTATATTTGAATGTGTTATCTCATAACATGCTTTTGATTTCAAATAGTTTCCTGGTGGACCTTCGACCTCCACACCTCGCAATTCATTTTCTCAAGGACCTTACACTCAGGTAGCCTTTATTCAATAATGGTGTTGTAAAACAATGTTAGCTAGTTTTCATAATTTTGCATATACAAATCTAAAAAATTGATGAGAAACACAAACATTGCATTTGTATTCCTTGATCGTGTCACATTATCTTCTCCTAATTCACTTTTTGTTCCTTTATTCCTTCCTAATCCCATCCCATTAACATTTAATAGTTCACTCTACCATTTACTCTTTCATTTACCATTTGCAAATGTTGACATCTGACAACCCTGGTGATGTTGGTTGGATGATGGACCACGAAGTTGCTGCAACAATAGCCAGTTCTTATCCTTTGAGAGAGGTATGCAACAGATTAGTCGATTTGACATTATATTTTCTCTTTTATGGTCTATTATAGAAAATTTTGATGATACTTTTGTGTAGCTTAATTTCTATCTTGATGGTTGCTATAGGTGGTTGTCACTCCAGATCGTGGACGTGGTAATGATGTAAATGTGAATGATGACTATCTATATGCGGTAAGTGATTATATTTTTTTATGTCATTCCATAATTCAATTTTTGTGTATTAACATCTTTACATTTTATTGTATCAGTTGAAGGTCCAAAGTGAAGAGAGGAGGACTAGTGAGCGTGTTCGAAAGACCAGAGAACCAACAGTCACTCCATCCAGCAAATTTTGAAGGCAACACGGGATCTATTTACTTCCCCTAGAGGGAAATGGTTGTATTAGGGTCGTTTGTTGTATGCCTATGTGGCATTTTGGAACATATGTTTTGTACAAGCGATATATACATGACATTTCATGTCCATAATATGGCTCCTTTGTACTAAGCCTGTATGGCTTTTTTGGATATATTATATATACTTTTATCAATATATATCATTGTATACCTTACGACAAGATTTTTGATTAAAAACATCTTATTTTGCTATTGTCATTCTTGAATGATGTTATCATGCGTATTGTGTAAATCGTATGCTTGAATGTTGTAGGCGTGGATTTTGTTTACATCTAATGCTTAATTAATTACTGTTCGATTCCTTAATAAGCTCCATCTAAAGCGTATTGTGTAAATAAGCTCCATTCCTGGTGGTTTGTATCCTTTGGAATGCTTCAAGTACTTGTGCCTCACTTATTTGCATGTATGCTTCACTTATTCACATGTATACTTCACGTATAGTGTGTGTATTCACTTGTATGATTCATGCTTCAAATGCATAGCAGCAAAAATCTTTTGGAGAAAATTTTGACAAACCAAAAGTATAAAAAGTTTTTTAAAAAGTCAAGAAAAAATCATATTTAAAAAAATGTAAAAAACTATAGAACAAGAGATAAAATCTATTTATTTTGAAATTGAAAAGTATTTCCATAGCATACAGAGATATAAAGAGCAAATAAAATAAAGATTTTAACTAATGAATTGTAAAAAATATTTTTTTGTAGTTTATATTCATATTGTTGATTACATTTTATTGCACATCTTTCATAGTCAAATCATTACTTCACACTACATAACTAATAACTAGATGCTAATAGATGACAAAATTTCAATTACAATATAGTTTTTACAAAGTCAACCTAAGCAGCTATGCAATTACTTCACATTGCATAACTAATAAGTAGGAGCAACTACCAATTGCATTTTTTTATCATGGTATTCTATGAGGCCAGATTTCTTTGATGTATTTTATCAAATAGTTCATTTAATATTAATGTCATGCTGAAGTTTGCAACCATTTTGCACTTCATACTTTTAAGGGATTCAGCCGATTGAACGTAGCTCAGAGCGATTCGACATGTTTGGGTGTGAAAGAGGTACATGCCTAGCGTAAACATACCCACTTGGAAGCATTGGAACAGTTAGTTTGGTCGTATGAGTTGCAGAACGAAAGTTGCACCACTTTGCAACTTTGCACTACTTGCATTTGACAACTTTTTCCCCAAGAGAAATCTCGCCACCATAAGAAAACGCCTTCGAGATAGCGAAAACCGAGAGAGGTTATTGTAGAGGAGCACAACACAATCCCATAGGCTCTGACGAGAATTTTCTAAGAATCACGGTGTTTGAATAACATCATGTTGAAATTTGTAGCCATTTTGCACTTCAAACTCTTAAGAGATTCAGTCAATTAAACATAGCTCGGAGTGATTCAGCGTGTTTGGGTGCGAAAGAGGACCATGCCTAGTGTAAACGTACCCAATCGGATGTGTTGGAACAATTAGTTTGGTCGTACGAGTTGTAGAATGAAAATTGCACCACTTTGCAACTTTGCACTACTTGCATTTGACAACTTTTTCCTAAGAGAAATCTCGCCACCACAAGAAAACACCTCCGAGATAGCAAAAACCAAGAGAGGTTATTGTAGAGGGGCACAACATGATCCCATAGGCTTAGATGAGAATTTTCTAAGCCTCACGGTGTCTGAGTAATGTCATGCTGAAGTTTTCAGCCATTTTGCACTTCAGACTCTTAAGGGACTCAACCGGTTGAACATAGCTCAGAGCATTTCAGCGCGTTTGGGTGAAAAAGAGGACCATTCTTAGCGTAAACGTACCCACTCGGATGCATTGGAATAGTTAGTTTGGTTGTACAAGTTGCAGAATGAAAGTTGCGCCACTTTGCAACTTTGCACTACTTGCATTTGACAACTTTTTCCCCAAGATAAATCTCGCTGCCATAGGAAAACGATTCCAAGAGAGAAAAAATAGAGATAGGTTATTGTAGAGGGGTACAAAACGATCACATAGGCTCTAACGAGAATTTTATAAGCCTCACGGTGTCCGAGTAACGTCACGCTGAAGTTTGCAGCCATTTTGCACTTCAGACTCTTAAGGGATTCAACCGGTTGAACGTAGCTCAGAGCGATTCAACATGTTTGGGTGTGAAAGAGGACCATGCATAGCATAAATGTACCCACTCAGATGCATTGGAATAGTTAGTTTGGTCGTACGAGTTGCAGAACGAAAGTTGTACCACTTTGCAACTTTGCACTACTTGCATTTGACAACTTTTTCCCCAAGAGAAATCTCGTCGTCACAGGAAAACACCTTCGAGATAGTGAAAACCGAGAGAGGTTATTGTAGAGGAGAAAAACATGATCCCATAGGCTCTAATGAGAATTTTCTACGCATCACGGTATCTGAGTATCGTCATGTTGAAGTTTGCAGCCATTTTGCACTTTAGACTCTTAAGAGATTTAGTCGGTTGAACGTAGCTCAAAGCGATTTGACACGTTTGGGTGCGAAAGAGGACCATGTCTAGTGTAAATGTACCCAATCGGACGTGTTGAAATAGTTAGTTTGGTCGTATGAGTTGCAGAACGAAAGTTGCACCACTTTGCAACTTTGCACTACTTGCATTTGACAACTTTTGCCCAAGAGAAATCTCGCCACCACAAGAAAACACCTCCAAGATAAAAAAAAAACCAAGAGAGGTTATTGTAGAGGGGCACAACACGATCCCATAGGCTCATATGAAAATTTTTTAAGCCTCACGGTGTCTGAGTAATGTCATGCTGAAGTTTGCAGCCATTTTGCACTTCAGACTCTTAAGGGATTCAACAGACTAGGAGGCTCAAACTCAATCAAATTGATAAATTTCCTTGAAGAGGTATCTAACAAGATTAAAATGGTCTTTTAAAGAAATTAAAAAAATCTTGCAAGTTAGACAACAATCAGAAGCACCATTTCTCAATTTCACCCATGAATCCTAGTAGTAGTGCAAACTCAGTTTTTGGCCTTTTACTCAAATACTCTCCAAGACACCTAACAAAAATATGATGGTTTCAGACACCCATTTCAAAGTTGTAACACATATCCCAAATTCATAAATAAGTCTTTTGGACCAACCTCCTAAAATCACCCCTTCTATGCTGACCTAATTAGGTTGATTAGGCCTAAATTACAAAGCAACATATCTTTAAACTTCTCACAGGCCCTTAAAACCTTGGCGCAACATTTCCTATGCCCTCAAACCTCTGAAACCACTATTTTTTCCCAGGGTTAACCCTTCCAACATAGCAAACCACAAAACCCTCAATTCATGCCAAACCAAGAGGGTTTATTCAAAATACCACTTGCACAACCTCCCAGGCCATGCCACCAACTCAAACATCTATATTTTGACCCCTATGTGCTCAAAAGTTGAAAAAAACTCCACACTCTCATTGATTTTCACAAACCCTAGGCTGAGGGCTCCATTTTCATGTGTTTTCTTTAACAAAAATCAATAGGACAGTAGGCTTATCTCCTTTGTTCCTTCCCCACAACTCTAATCATGCAACATATAACTTAATCAGACTCCCTAGGGCCCATTACACTAGTTACAATAGATACAATCGGTGTAAGGGCCCTTTAAGACATGTTTTTTTTATCACAAAACCCTCAACGGGGTGCTCTCGGCCTGTCACAGGAAAACAATGATTTCTTCAACAAATCTTTATTAAATTCTTTCAAACCTGATGCAAAATAAGGCTAACACAGTCCTCCATGAGAAATGAAAGATTACATAGCAAATGTCAGTCTGTACGTTTCGTACAGGTCTACAAAATATGAAAGAGACACAGAAAAATGAAGAAAACTTAGAATTTTTGTATTGCCAATACCTTAAACTTCGAGCCAACATTACAAATGGTGTCCTAATGCCTTTTTAAAGGCTTCTCCTCTTCAACCAACGACCAACTACCCTCCCAACTAAAATTTAAACCACTTATGACCGTTGGAGATCACAATTTCATCTTTTACACAATTTAATAACATCATTACATGCTTTGCAATGTTTGCTCTTTTTGACCCTTTTAATCACCTAACCTATTACAATGGGTCTAATGAGACCTTATTCACCTAAAAACCATGTCTTATTCAAGAAAACAATATACTACCACCCTTGACACCACCTTCACAACTTTGACACTCCTTTCCATTTGATTTACAATCATTACAAAATGAATACATAAGCCCCTTAAAGTTTACCAGGTAACATAGAATGGTCACTTATGACCTTATTTGAACTCATGGACTCAACACAAACAAACTAACACACACACTACCAATCAAACTCTTCATGGAAAACAAAGGGAAGGTTGGTGCTCCTGCACCAAGCCCAAACATCCAAATGACCTACCATGCCTTTGCAAACCTTCTATCACATCAAACTCCACCTGATAACACTGAAACAACCAGGTTCTAACCTTCTTCCAAACTATTTATTTAATCTACTACTTCAAGCTATGCCTCCTAGGCCTAAATTCACACTTTTTCCACAGGGGCGATGTGGAAATTTCCACCAAAGGTCCTTTCCACCCATTGTATTCTACTGTAACTTAGTGGAATGGAATAATTAGGTGTAGGGGGCATGTGTGCGTGATTTCAGGAGCAGGGGTGGCCATTTGGGGGTTTGGGCATGATGCCTAGTTGTCAAGAATGTGTGTTTCGAGTGAAATTTGGAGGTTAATAGTAGGTAGTGATTGAAGAATTTGTTTTGAAGAAGGCTAGAACCAATTGGTTTTAGTGAGATCTAGTGGGTTTTGATGTGTTTGAAGGTTTGCAAGGATTGGGGAGGTCATGTGTATGTTTGGTCATGAACCCCTAGTTGAGAGAAGCACATTTTTTGATGGAAAATTGAGGTTTTAGAGAATAAAAGTAGGTGAAGTTTGGGGGCAGCATAATATTAAGGATTATTAAGCATGTGCAGCTTAAAAAAGGGTGTTTGAAGTGGTCATAAGGTTACAAGAGGCATGGAGATGGGTATTTCAATGTATTCTCCAAAATCCCACTATACTATAGGGGCAACTAGGCCAACTAGGCCTCTTTTCCAAAGAGACACCTTCCCAAACACCTGCAATCAAGTCAAACACCATGGAAAGTCATTAAATAGGTTACCAACCTTAAGATTTCACAATTTTTAGAGCTCCAACCACTCACCAAGCTACCAACCCACTAAACCCTCACACTCAAGCCACCAAACCTAGGTTTTCCAAGGATCCTTATTGAAAATCACTCTTCCCACAATTAACTCTCACATCCAACACCCCAAACATACCATATGATGTCTGTATATACCATATGAAGGCAGGTTGACACTTTGAGTTGGTTTGGGGCTCCTAGGTCTGCATCAAATAAAGAGCAGTATATAACCATCATTTTGCATATCTACATTAATACAATTATGCAAACCCTTATACAATCAAACTTAAACGCTTGAAATAAATCAATGATCAATAACATGACTTTACAAATTCAATGTGCATACTTACCAATCAATCCAAGGAACCGTTTGGGTCTACTCTACTCTTTATCGTGTCAAATATTGCCTCGTGGTCAGACTCACACACTTTCAACAAGTTCTTGTTTGTAGGACTGACCTTATATTTGATCAAATGAACGTTGGTGGTGACGACAAGGTTCGAGTAATGAAGAATCTTCCGATGTGTGTCAAAGTCCTCAAACAACCAAACTGCAACATTCTTAACTGGGTACCTTTTAAGCCATGTTCCAGTAACAACCACTGAACTGTAGGATATTTTATGTTTTCTCCATCTATAACTAGGACCTCCAATTTCTTTTTGGCCTTGATACAATGACACATGTAATAATTTGTACCCTCTTCATTGTATTCATTTTCAATCACTGCATATATGTGCCCTGCATTGATACGTTCATCTTGTTAGATGTACTTAATGAACATCAAAATAAAACTTGAAAGTAAGATATATTACCTAGTTCTACAAGGTCTGATACATGATCAAAGTCAACGGATGATTGCATCTCCATGATTTGTAGAGCCATCGGGAGCTAATAAGTGTCAAGTGGGGTTAGACTTCTTACAGACCATTCGTCAACCCACTCTGTTGACTCACAAGCATTCCCTACTCGAAGTGTACATGCAAAACAAAAGCATGTCATCTTTCGCATATGTATAGTCCATGTACCTCCATTGGAGCTTCTAAAAGAGTGTAGCTCACTCGATCCTATTAGTGTACAACAATCCTCATATTTTACAATGTTAGTATCATCTACTAAATCAAAAAATCTACGAACTAAAGAATTACCTTGACTACCTAGACCCATTGCATGATTGCACCACTTGACAATTGATCTTGCATCTATCAACTTTACATTGTCTTTGTACTTTAATTCTTCTCATGCAAGGGCTCTTTTGATACATGCACCTGCTCCATCATGCTCCCCCTTTCCATGTCTAGCCTCTGAGAAGTTCCACATATGTTGAACACCATTGATCCTATGCATCCTGCTCAACTAGTAAAACATTCTAGAATTCTTGAATTGTGATGTACAATTATCTGACCATATGATATGTTGATTGAATGATATGCCCCTACTAGCCAAATCAACATAGAACATCTAAAAGCAACCTTGCACAAACTTGGTAGAATGTGTGTGATCATCACTTATGTAAAAGTGATACTCCCTCAATACTTTCCTGTTATCCTCTGTACTATCATTTGCATGAATGAATGCTATATGCACAAATATAGAAACCTGTGTGGAGTTGTAGTACTGTGATTGCACCCCGTTCTATGGCTGTATTGTGTAGTTATCCATGAATTCGACCACTGAAATGATGTTATGAAGTGGAAACATGTCCTTGCATAACTTGAATTGTGAGTCTAACCATTGATCTCTATGTGTATGCCTTGCATACTCATAGACCACCCAATCACGGAAAATGCCCATAAACTGATATACTAGAATCTTATCACTAACCAATTCACACTTCTTTGCTTCTTTCCCATCTTTTAGACTGTAGGCCACTGTCTTGTATATTCCAAATTCGATAATTTTGTCTCCAATTGTGTGTGTACTGGCCATGTTTTAGCAAATTACAAATGTTGCATGCCACCACAATGATGACATGTGCCATCCAAACATGACTTGTAAAAAATTTGACCATCCTCTCTTTCACATAAAATGGAAGATAAGAATTCCCTTGAGGATTTGGGTGGAGGCCTTATGTTACATTCCTGCAAAACATTGTTAGTATGCATATCTATACATATACGTCAATAAACATCATAATGGTTAGAAAACTAAATATGTACTCTACAACAACAAGTAGTGCATGTGTGATTTATTTTGACATAAAAAGGATTTAGCATTTCAAAATACCTTTGACATATTTTAATTTCAGGAAACTTTTGTACAAAATCAGCAAAAAATTGAGTTTAAGTGGTATCCAAATAATGCTTTGGATGTGGCTCATGGATTTTACTACCAATTCCCCTTCTTACAACATCTCTTTGATTAGGAGAGGTCCTTGTGTTATCCTTCCAATAATCTACTATTAAAGATCTCAAGCCTTGAGCAATTCTTTTATCTTTCTGTGGCACTCTACCTGAGAATGCCCATAACTCATTGCTATTTGGTTCCTCCAATCTTTCATGCCTTCCTTTGGCTCTCATTAGAGATGATCTACTTATTTTCAAAGACTTACTTGTCTTTGTAAGGTTCACCTTGTTCCTTGTTTGACTGCTTAACAGTGTTGTTGTCATCACACATCTTGTGGAACAACTATCCTTCGTGTGTGAGGTAGAACCCACACTCTCATATGCACTCATCAAGTTCTTTACAATGGAATTTTCACTCGAGTCATTTGAAACCCTCAGCCCAAGAGCCTTCATGGTGGGCCTAAATTTGAGTTGCCTCATCATTTCAACAAATAGTTGGCATCTTCCACCCTCACTTAGCTTCTCAAAAAAAAACTCTATATCCTTTATGCAACTCTTTGACATGTACGTTTTGACATCTTATCAGGAATCCATTTCAAAACATTGGAATCATTATCAATCAAAAATCTTGGAGTTCTCAAATGTAAATTTGTGTCAACATTAGGAATGTCAACAACATTGGGGATAGATCGCGTACCTTCAATCGAAGGTACAATTGATGACATACCTTGAGATTGACATGTAAACGATTTATACCTCCAACTTTAGATGTCATTTGTGGAGTGACTTAAAATAGAGGCATGTTTGCTGATGTACTTTCAAAATGCAGTGTTGTTGATGGTGTGTCTTCAACTGTAGGTGTGATTTCCAATGTACTTGGAAGACCACATGTTGTTGGTGTGTCTTCAAATGGAGATGTGCATTGAACTTCACCTATGGTTGATGATGTGCCTCCAACTTGGGGATCCATTTGTGTCCTTCCATGAACTTTTTCCATTCGTGCCCTTTGTTTTTCCAATTGTACATCTCTCTTAGATTGCACGTGAATTTCTGGTTGTATGGGCTGCAATTCTTTTGCTTCATGAGCTGCAATTTTTTATTCTCTTCTCCTTGCATTTTTTACTGCATGTTCTTCTAGTGTTAGAGGCTTTGGTCGTTTCCTCGACATGACATTGAATGTTTCATATTCACAATCATACATAGAACAAAAGTAAGTAGTGCATTTTATGAAACATATTGATAACACTGATTACATTGCATTTTATTGAACACACCAAAGCATTTTATGAAAGAATGTAGCGAGTTGTTTGGAATTATCAAACATTTCTATATGCTACATCTTTCATACATAAATCTACCAAGGAAGAACGGTAAATGGTATGAATGAATGGAAACAAGTGCATTAAACCAACTATGTCTTGAGCCACTTGAAATTATCTAAGCACATGATGAAGGTGAATTCTTTATGGCACAAAAAAATTAATAGAAACTTGCACATTAACATTGATGAAAGCTCTTAGGTTTTCCAAATTAGTTGAAAATAAAAATTTTCCCACAACCATCAGTAATAATGAATTTAATGTTCAATTCTATGTGTAACAATGAAGATTATTAAAATCATCAAATGAATGGTCTATAAATTGTCAAAACAAAACAAAAAAACTTGTGTTAAGTTGAATTCGTTTATCTAAGCATGCTGGAAATGGACTACTATAAGCAATGCAAATAGAATTCATAAGCAAATTTGTGTTAAGTTGATGCCATTTATATAATTTTAAACATGAATTCATCTAAAATATGTCATGGTTTTCATTTTTTTCTTCAAAGTCATAAAAATTAAAAAAAATTATGCAACTCTCATCTAATTCAATGTTGAATTCTATGTCCAATTGTTATGATTAATAAAATCATTAAAGGAATTTAGATTATTGTCAAAAATAAACAAACATACTAAATATAAACATTGCAATATTACCAAAAATGAATATATTACCTGAGATAATGTAAAATGATGTAGAAACTTCAAAATGTCTTCATCTACATTGTCTACATACAAATTGGTGGCAAAAAGGTGATGGATCAAGCATAGATTGGTACAACAGGGAGTCAACTGCATAAAAAAGGTGTTTCTCTGTCGGATTAAGTGTTGAACTAGACAAAAGAAAAATCATGTGGGCTAGAATCACGGGGTGAACTCCTATTTTACTGTTTCAAGGTAAAAACACATTTGGCGCTCACCAAATTTGGCGAGCACCAAATGTGGTGCTTTGAAATGCTTTCACAATATCAATAGGAAGGCAGTGAGACTTGAGATAGAGGGAGAGGGGATATGAGTGAGAGAGATTAGTCCTAGTAGCATGGTAGGGATTGAGACCTGAGAGTGATAGAGACTTGAGAGGGATAGAGAGTTATCCAGTTAGGGTGGGGGGAAAGACCTCACAATGGGAGAGGGGTTGGAGTGAAATAGATTTGTCTACTGTAAACCCTTAACCCTATAAC